>CM045988.1:22654133-22902533 GCA_025175895.1 Wurfbainia villosa
GCTCGAATGAATCGTGCCCCATTCCCTTCACTCATCTTATACCCACTTGGTTCGACATGGTCTATTGTGTCACCCTCACTAGGTCGACTACGCCACACCTAGCCCAAGTATCATTTCCTCGCCCTACTGATTCTAGTTACTCCACATGTATCAAGAGTACCTTACTCTAAACATGTAATGCTTTGGCCAAAGACTTTAGTAACAATCCGACGAGAGGCCATGGGTATACATCTCCTCGCAAGGAGTGGTGAATCCTTTATAGGCTATTCAAACACCTTTCGATCACTTCGACTTATACCCAATCATCCCGGGTCCACATCTCCTTAGAGATGTTTGCTTAAGATGTCAAAGCATAAGTCTCCATGATCAAGATGACTTGAATACCGCAAGTCAAAGGAACATCGCACTTAAGCCACAGTAAGAACTTCATTGACATATCTATATATGCAGAGAACCATATGAAGTCTTACGGCTGGTCACTCCAATGAACTAGTTACCATAACTAGCATCCACGATTAACTCCGGACATCACTATGTCTCCAGCTAGTGAGAATCAGCTGCTTGGATACACCAAGGAGTATACCTCGTGCTAGTCTCAACAGAATTGATGGTGTCCAAATCCATCAATTCATCGACTAGGGATAATTCTGATACATCACAATTACACATGTAGAGATACTCACTAGTTGTGATCCAATCACAAATTCTCTCATGCTGTGAATCGTATCATGGACATTCAGTAAATGAGTTTAAGATCCAATCAAATACATAAAACATGTATACTCAAATAGTGAATCTTCATTTATCATATAAATGGTTCATACATAAGGCGATTGCCTTAGGACATCTCTCATATATTACTAACAGACTCCCACTTGGCCTAATGCCAATCGCTATGGTATCCAATACCATAAGCTCTAACATGACCCTCAAACTTACTTTGAGGTAATGCTTTAGTCAAAGGATCCGCTAAGTTCCTTTCAGTGGGAATTTTCTTGATTTGTATTTCGTTCCTACTGATGATCTCTCTGATAAGATGATAGCGGCGAAGCACATGTTTGGATCATTGATGAGACCACATCAAGTTCAGAGATGAACTTCTTGATCCAAACCACTTCCTTTCGCCGCCTAGTCGCAACGATTCTCGCCTTAGTGGCGTAATCCGCTATAGTGTCAAGCTTGGAACCTTTCCAACTTATTGCGCCTCCATTCTAGGTGAATACATATCCAGACTGAGACATGGAATCATCCTTGTTCCGGGTCGCATCCGTGATACCCACGATCACCATGTACCCTTCTCCATATATTAGGAACACATCCTTAGTTCTTCTCAAGTACTTAAGGATCGCCTTACAATGATCCATTCCTCGATCGGGATCGGTATCCGCCGTGACACTCAGAGCATACGATACATCGGGCCTTGTACATAACATAACATACATGATAGATCCTATTACGGATGCATAGGGAATCTTACTCATGCAAATCCTCTCGCCTTCGTCGGACACATAGACTTGAAAGGTGTACCCCATGCCCGATGGGCGTATAACCTTTCTTGGATTCCGACATGCTAAACCTCTTTAGCACTTTCGGTCTATATATGTAGATGCGAAAGACCAAGCAACCGCTTCGATCTATCTCTATAGATCTTAAGCCCCAGGATGTAGGTTGCTTCTCCCAGGTCTTTCATGGAGAATGTCTTGGATAACCAAACCTTAACTGACTGTAAGATTGAAACATCGTTTCCTATAAGTAGTATGTCATCGACATATAATACTAGGAATACGACTGCACTCCCACTAACCTTCTTGTACACACAAGGTTCGTCTGGATTTTGTGAGAAATCAAACTTTTTGATTGTCTCATCAAAACGGATATTCCAGCTCCTGGATGCTTGCTTCAATCCATAAATGGACCGCCGCAATTTGCATACCTTGGTTTTATCAACCGATGTGAAACCCTCAGTCAGATTATATACACGCCCTCGAGCAAGTTTCCATTAAGGAAAGTCGTTACATCCATCCGCCATATCTCATAATCATAATGAGCCGCTATGGCGGGAGCATCCGAATGGATTTAAGCATAGCTACAAAGTAATAGGTTTCGTCATAATCAACACCTTGTTTTTGACGATATCCTTTCGCCACCAATCTAGCCTTATAGGTAATCACATTACCATCCATGTCGGTTTTCTTCTTGAAAACCCACTTGCACCCTAGAGGCTTTATCCCTTCAGGTGGGTCAACCAAGTTCCAAACTTGGTTTTCGTACATGGAATCCATTTTCGACTTCATGGCACCAAGCCACTTATCCCTTTCTGAACTTGTCAGCACTTCTTCATAACTGGTAGGCTCCTCATCATCAATGAGTAACACGTCGTTCGATTCGCTTACGAGAAATCCATATCTCTCAGGAATATTGCGTGTTCTACCAGATCTACGAAGATGTGGTGTTACAATAGGTCCAGCCGATTGCTCATCACTATGAGTTGTCGGCTGTTGTGCTTCACCAGGCATCTCATTAATGTCTATTTGAGTCTCGAGCCTCCTCAAGCTCGACGACACTCCCACTGTTTTCTTGCAAGAGAAACTCTTTCTCTAGAAACACAGCATGCCTTGAAACAAACACCTTTTGTTCCACAGGATGATAGAATTAGTAACCCCTTGTTTCCTTAGGGTATCCAATAAATAGACATTTATCAGACTTAGCATCCAATTTGTCTGATACAGTCCGCTTCACATAAGCAGGACAACCCCATATCTTCAAGTAAGATACATAAGGTTTCTTACCATTCCATATCTCATATGGAGTAGTTGAGACTACCTTGGTAGGCATTCTGTTTAACAAGTAAACAGCTGTCTGAAGTGCATAACCCCAAAAGGACTTGGGAAGAGTTGCATGATTCATCATTGACCTGACCATGTCCAACAAGGTCCGGTTACGCCTCTCAGATACACCATTATGCTGTGGTGTATAGGGCGGAGTCCATTGAGACAATATGCCATTGTCTCTTAGATAATCAAGAAACTCGTGACTTAAGTATTCACCACCTCGATCCGATCGAAGTATTTTAATACTCTTGTCATGTTGTTTCTCTACTTCATTTCTGAATTCTTTGAACCTTTCAAAGGCTTCAGACTTGTGTTTCATCAAGAACACATACCCAAACCGTGAGTGATCATCGGTGAAGGTAATGAAGTAGCTATAGCCTCCTAATGCTTGAGTTGACATAGGTCCACATACAAGATGTACTAAACCTAGTAACTCACCCACTGCTCACCTTTTCCAAAGAAAGGTAACTTAGTCATCTTGCCTTTTAAGCATGATTCGCATGTATCGTATGAATCCAATTCAAACGATTCCAGAATTCCACATCGGTGTAATTCGGACATGCTTTTCTTGCTTATATGGCCAAGACGACAATGCCACATATAGGAGTCTATGTGATTATCCTTTCGAGCACGCGTGTTACTCGCTTCGATATTGAAGATGTCACTGGATACGTCCAACGTATAAATGCCATTACTCAAAGTTCCAGTTCCATAAATTACGCCATTCAAAGTTATATAACAACAATTGTTACTAAACGTTAAATGGAAACCATTTCTATTTAAGCATGAAATAGAAACAATGTTCTTTATTAGAGAAGGAACATAATAGCAATTGTCCGGGCCCAAGACTAGTCCACTAGGAGCTTCAAAGAATAAGTTCCGATGGCGAGCGCAAAGAACCTTTGCTCCATTCCCAACACGTAAATTTGACTCTCCCCTTGACGAGTCTTCTTCTATTCCTTAGCCCATGTATGTCATTACATATATGTGAGCCACACCCAGTATCAAATACCCAAGTGTCTGAGGACATAGAATGACAATCAATAACGAAGATATCTGAAGAAGATGGGGCATCCGATGCCTTATCCTTCTTCACGGACTCAAGATAAATCTTGCACTTTCTTCGCAAATAGCTCTCCTTGCCATAATGATGGCAAGTTTCCTTTTGTGCTAGTTCTACCTTCTTAGCCTTTCTCTTCTTTCCCTTCTGCTGTTTCCTTGACTTCCTCTTAGAACCTTTCTTCGAGGAATCAACTAATAGCATCGTCCCCTGCTCATGCTTCTCGAAGACTCCACGCCTTCAAAGATATTGAGCAAGACTACGATGAACCTCCTAGCATCTCAGAGGTGAAGAGGAGCTTTGAGACTTCGAACCTTCAATCTCACTTGCTCATCAACCAACTCACAAAGATGAAGGACTATATGAGCATCCATATGCTCATGCCGCTGTAGCTTGGGTTCCATCGTGGCTAGCATGATGCAACTCATTTGTTCAGAATCACTCACATGTTTCTGATAGGCCAACAATTGGTCCAGAGTTGCATCGTCACTAGGACGGGCGGGAAGAGGCGCTTCGAGGACATTTGCAAGCTTTTCAACCTTGAGAACAATTCTCAAGCTTCTAAGCCAGTCCATGAAGCTCGACCCAGTCAATTTATTCGAATCCAAAATGGAACGCAAATTCAAACACATCATGATCAATATATTAACTTAGAAATACAAAACGAGCATATATGAGAAAATGATTTTAAAAATGCATCAATATACATTTATAAATCCCATTCATTTTTCGAATTTCAAAAACCCCAAAATCACTTTGGGAGATTGTAGGTCCATCTCCGAATGGGCTGATATCCATCATAGTTATGAACAACCTTGGAGAGAGTCCAACAAGCCATTCATAACTTCTGACGGTAGGTATCATCTATACCGATTGCATATCCCGTATATGCAACTATCACAATGTGCTATCAACTAATTGAATGTTCACACATACATCGGGTTGTTAACACATTAACAAGTATGCATCATATGCATAGCACCCAACTTCACCTCCCTTTACATCGACCTTGGAGAGAGTCCAACAAACCGATGCTTCGTTAAAGCCAACCCATTAATCGACATAGTTTTAATATGGTTAGAGCGCATTCAACCAATTAGCCGCTTGAGAGAGTCCAACAACCAAAGCTAACGATTGACCTCGACTCTTACCATATTAGTATTAAACTATTCCATGGTTTGAACATATTCAGTTCGAGTGGCTTGAGAGAGTCCAACAACCCAAACAAGAAACAAGAACTCCGGGTTCTAACCATATTAATGGAAGGTGTAGGCTTTAATATTGATTAAGGGTTTTTATGTCTCATCCTCTTTGCATGCAAATAACTATTATCTACATGGCATGGCATACATGGCATACATCTACATGTCACGACACGCATGGCATAATGTTATGCATCTAATGCAATTACATGGCATACAATTATGTCATGTATATTATTTCCTTATATGTCATAACTATTTATGGAAATAAAATATGTTTAAGATTTGATTCTCCAAATCAAATCATAATTAAATTAGGAAACAAATTTCCAAATCTAATCACATATTTTATTCATGGAATTATTTGATTAAGGAAAATCTATTTAGGAAACCAATTTCCTAAATCTTTAAAACTACTTATGGAAATTAAATATTTTAAGATTTGATTTACCAAATCAAATCATGATTAAATTAGGAAACAAATTTCCAGAATCTAATCAAATATTTTATTTATGGAAAATCTAAATTTCCATAAATACTTCCAACTTTCCAAAAGTGGAAGATTTCCATAAATATTTCTAGACTTTCCAAAATTGAAAAATTTCCATAAATACTTCTAAATTTCCAAAATTTAGAAAACTTCCAGAAATACATTATGACTATCGCAAAACCATTTTTACGATTATGTCGAAACACAACCTGGGCTCTGATACCACTGTTGGGTTTCCGGCACCGCGGCGTGTGTGTGTTCGATCATGTTTCGTAAACATGAGCACAGCGGAAGCAATTAAAAATAATAAATACTCCTATTTATTACAACACACACAACACACGCATGCTATTACAACAAGTGTAGACATAACCGTAAATTAAAATTGCAATAAAAGGAAATTAAACTACGTTATACCTTTCGTATGACGTGTAGCGGGAACGGCATCAACCGGAACGATCCTCGTAAGAATCGTCTCTATCCGTATCCACGCCGAGCTCCTCGGGATGACTTCGCCAAGCCACGAGCTTCGTCTTCGTACGGGTTACTAGCCTCGTGTTGAAGACGACGTGATCGAGAGATGATCACGATCCGAATCCAAATTCGGACCTAAAACAAGTCCTCAAGACTTGCTTCTCCGGAGAGGTATTCGTCAACCGATTGACGAATCCTTCGTCCTCCACCTCAGAGGATTACCGGAGATCAAATCCCCGGTATGTTAGCCGCTGTCGGAGCACTAACCGTCGTCCAAACGACGCTCCGACGAGAGGAGAAGAAGCTGTCCAGAAAACTGGACAGCTTGGTGGAGGAGATAGGCGCCGGCCAAAACAAGGAGACTAAAGCTCACCTTGATGCCGAACCTTTTAGGGGATCACCGGAGGGTCGCCGGAGGTTCACCGGCTGAAGCTTGGTCGCCGGCAACAAGTTGGAAGGCTGCACCACAAGCTGGGCGGCAACAAGATGTTGGGCGGCCACAATGTGTTGGGCGGCAACTAGTTGATTAGGTTTAGGGTTAGGGTTTAATCCCTATTTTATAGAGAACTAATTCTCTTAATGGTTAATGGATCATATCCATAAAGCCCGTTAACCCGCTCCATTAAGATAAGTTAAAATAAACCAAACCATGATGGTTTATTTTAAGTTAAAACGAACCGAACCAACCTTTGGTTCATTCGTTTAATATAAACCAAACCCTTTGGTTTATTCTCATCCATTGGATTAGAACCAAACCATTTTGGTCCATCCATTATGTCTTCATAAGACACTGCCCATCCACGCTTCCATTGCGACTGAAACAATTTCATGCTCGCTTTATGTTTGGTCCAACCAAACATAGTTTCTCTCGGTCTGAGAATCCCATTCTCAAGCTCGTTTTAAATCCTTTGGATTACACTCGCAGCGCGGTGACCAAATAGGTTCTCGGTTTATGTTGGCCGCCTATAATTAACCATTAATTATAGAACGATCATGAGTGGCACCTAGTAGTACATCATGATCCCCAATTAACCAAAAGATCAACGGTTGATCCGTAACTATTTCAAACCCTTCAAGAGCTCGAATGAATCGTGCCCCATTCCCTTCACTCATCTTATACCCACTTGGTTCAGACATGGTCTATTGTGTCAGCCCCACTAGTGTCCGACTACGCCACACACCTAGCCCAAGTATCATTTCCTCGTCCCACGGATTCTAGTTACTCCACATGTATCGAAGAGTACCTTACTCTAAACATGTAATGCTTTGGCCAAAGACTTTAGTAACAATCCGACGAGAGGCCATGGGTATACATCTCCTCGCAAGGAGTGGTGAATCCTTTATAGGCTATTCAAACACCTTCGATCACTTCGACTTATACCCAATCATCCCGGGTCCATATCTCCTTAGAGATGTTTGCTTAAGATGTCAAAGCATAAGTCTCCATGATCAAGATGACTTGAATACCGCAAGTCAAAGGAACATCGCACTTAAGCCACAGTAAGAACTTCATTGACATATCTATATATGCAGAGAACCATATGAAGTCTTACGGCTGGTCACTCCAATGAACTAGTTACCATAACTAGCATCAACGATTAACTCCGGACATCACAATGTCTCCAGCCAGTGAGAATCAGCTGCTTGGATACACCAAGGAGTATACCTCGTGCTAGTCTCAACAGAATTGATGGTGTCCAGATCCATCAAATTCATCGACTAGGGATAATTCCGATACATCACAATTACACATGTAGAGATACTCACTAGTTGTGATCCAATCACAAATTCTCTCATGCTGTGAATCGTATCATGGACATTCAGTAAATGAGTTTAAGATCCAATCAAATACATAAAACATGTACACTCAAATAGTGAATCTTCATTTATCATATAAATGGTTCATACATAAGGCGATTGCCTTAGGACATCTCTCATATATTACTAACATCCCTATCACCTCCTTTTATAGAGTTATGGAAAAGCCATGATTTAATCTCCTCCATTGGTTCTAGGGATTTAATCTCAACCGTCGGATCTAGAGATTTAATCTCAACCGTCAGATCTAGAGATTTAATCTCTACCTTTGGATCTAGAGTTTTGTTTATATCCATTGGATCTAAGCTTCATGAGGTGTTAATAAGCTACAATAGGGACCATGAGGAGGAGTTGAATCTTGGCCACCCATGGATCAAGCCCACATAAAGTCCGATCTATAAATGATAATCCAATCCACTAAAGGATTATCATTGATCTACCTCACCAACCCCCATAAGTTAATATGGGCTCCATATATTATTTGTACATTTTCTTCCCATGTTTAAGATCTCAAATGTACGTCGATTAATTAATTTACTGACCATTAATTAATCAACATCTAACTCCATGAGTAGAACCACTCAACCTTTTCATCATGCCGGACCAAGTCCACCTGCAGGGTTTACATGATGAATCTTATGAGCTCCTCAAGGGGAAATCATCATCCTAATATATAGGACACGGTTTCCTCCTATAATCAACGACACACCATATAAATAATACCATTTCCCAACTTACCAAGCCCATCAATTTAATCTATAAATCTCGCCCATTGGTAAATCAAAGAGATGAATACTAAGTATATGTGCCCGTTATTATATCGGGATTAAGAGCATGTACAATATAATATTTGAGGTCCAATTCGATTATGTAGTCAGTAATAAATTGAATCACCTCTAAGTCGGTCCTGCTCAATACACACAAAGTGCACTAGTGTGATTCTATGATCAAGACAAACTAATACCAAATCACACTACAACCATTCCAATGGTTTGTCTAAAGTCATCTCGGTTGTGAGCCTTTACTTATACTTTACAAGGAGCCTATAATATGATCTCCCGCGTGACACCACACACCATGTTATCTACAATGTAATATATTAGATAATATTGCATAACCATAAAAATATACAAACAATGATCATGTGATTCTTATTTCAAAAATAAAGATGTTCATACAAAAGATAGACTTTTCAGTATACATCCCAACAATCTCCCACTTATACTAAAAGACTATGCTGTCCTCATACTACCATACATCTGATTCCCCTTCCCTCCACATGCCTATCAAAGCTCTCGCTAGAAGGGCCTTTATGAAAAGGATCTAACAGGTCATCCTCTGATGCAATCTAGGCGACAACAACTTCTACCTCCTTTACGATTTCTCGTATTAGGTGGTACTTGCGCTCTATGCATTTACTTACCTTATGGGCTCGTGGTTCCTTCGAGTTTACAACTGCACCATTATTATCACAATAAATTGTGATAGTTCTGGGCAAACCAGGAATCACATCCAAGTCCATCAGGAAGTTCCCGAGCCACACAGCTTCTTTGGCTGCCTCATAGGCTGCCACATACTCAGCTTCCATGGTGGAGTCCGCCACGCATTTTTGCTTGACACACCTCCATACAATGGCTCCACCTCCAAAAGTAAACACAAAACCTGAGGTAGACTTACTGTTATCCCTATCAGATTGGAAGTCGGAATCCTTGTAACCCACAGGGAGTAATTGGTCTGCCTGGTAAACCAGCATATAATCCCTAGTCCTTCTCAGGTACTTCAACATAAGCTTTATCGCAGTCCAATGTCCCTGTCCTAGATTACTCTGATATCTGCTGACCATGCCCACGGCAAAGCAGATATCTGGTCTCGTACATAGCATCGCATACATGAGGCTTCCTATTGCCTAAGCATAAGGAACTGCCTTCATCTCCTCTATCTCCTCAGATGTTCTAGGACACATCTCCTTATATAAAGGAACTCCATGCCTGAAAGGTAGAAAAACCCTTCTTGGAGTTCTGCATGCTAAAATGATTCATAATCGTGTCTATGTATGAAGTTTGGGATAAGCACAACATCCTTTTCCTGCGATCTCTTATAACCTTGATCTCAAGGATGTGTCCCACCTCTCCCAAGTCCTTTATATCAAACTGTTTGGACAACCATACTCTTACGTCCGATAACACCTTGATATTATTGTCAATCACCAAAATGTCATCTACGTATTGTACAAGAAATAACACTACGTTTCCGTCACATCTCTTATATACACAAGACTCATCCGGACATTGAATAAATCCATAAGACTGGATTACTTCATCAAATCGGATGTTCCAAGACCTTGAAGCTTGCTTCAATCCATACATGGACCGATTAAGCTTACATACAAGATGCTCTTTGCCTTTAGCAATGAGTCCCTCCGGTTGCTTCATATAGATGTTTTCCTCAAGACTTCCATTAAGTAAAGCTGTCTTGACATCCATCTGCCACACCTCATAATCCATATGAGCTGCTATGCATAAGAGAATCCGGATAGACTTAAGCATGGCTACCGGTGAAAAGGTCTCCTCATAATCGATACCCTCTTTCTGAGTATACCCCTTCGCAACAAGCCTCGCTTTGAAGCTCTCAACCTTCCCATCTATTCCTCTCTTTCTTTTGTAGATCCACTTGCATCCAATGGTTTTTACACCATCGGGTGGTTCTACTAGCTCCCAGACCTAATTTGAATCCATAGATTCAATCTCAGTATTCATCGCATTTTGCCAAGATGCTGCATTTTTATCTTGGATTGCCTCGTCATATGTTCAGGGATCAGGTTCATGTTCGCCAGGGACAAAATCAGAAGATTCTCTCAAGAACATGAATCTATTAGGCTGTCTAACAACCCTCCCACTACGACGAGGTATCTCCTGTGTATCCTCTGTGACACGCGGTGCAGTGACTTATGGTATATCCTCTTGTACCGGTGGTACTGAAGAAGTGACTTCCCCTTTTAATTCCTCCAGAACAATTTTACTTTTGGGCTTGTGGCTCATCACATAGTCTTCCTCTAGAAATCTGGCATTCGTGCTAACGATCACCCTCTGATCTCTAGGACTATAAAACAAACCACCCTTCGTTCCTTTAGGATAGCCAACGAACATGTGTACTTCTGTACGAGGTTCCAACTTACCAGCATCTGCCTTCAACACATGTGCTTGACTCCCCCATATCCGAATATGTCTTAGACTAGGCTTTCGCCCAGTCCACAACTCTGTGGGAGTAGAAGGCACTGATTTAGATGGAACCAAGTTCAGAATGTACACTGTCGTATCTAGAGCATATCCCCAGAACAAATCTGGCAACTCAGAATAACTCATCATCGATCTAACCATCTCCATAAGAGTCCTATTCCTTCACTCTGCTACACCGTTCTGCTGGGGTGTGCCAGGTGCAGACAATTGGGATTGAATCCCAGCCTTTGATAGGTAATTCCTAAACTCTCCCAAGAGGTACTCACCACCACGATCAGATCGTAGTGTCTTGATACTTTTACCTTGACATTTCTCCACATCAGCCTTGAATTCTTTGAACTTGTCAAAGCATTCAGACTTGCGGAGCATTAGGTAAATGTATCCATATCTCAAGTAATCGTCTATAAAAGAGATGAAATACTCGAAACCACCTCTAGCCTGGATAGACATAGGACCACACAAATCAGAATGAACCAATTCTAACACATCTTTGGCTCTATACCCCTTGGCCTTAAAAGGCTTCTTGGTCATTTTACCCTCCAAGCAAGATTCGCAGGTTGGGAAATCTTCCACCACTAATGAACCCAAAGGTCCATCAGCTATCAACCTTTGAATGCTGCTTAGGTTAATATGACCATGCCTAAGATGCCAAAGATATGTTTGGTTCATCTTCGAAGGTTCTTTTCTCTTATTGGAATTAGAAGATGAGTTATTAACTTCAATTTGCATCGTGGGAGGTTTTGGTTCAAGTGTGTATAAATTTCCTATCAATGCACCCGAACAGATAATGTCTTTATTCCTTCTTATAACAACTCTGTCATTAAAAGAAATAGAATATCCATCCATAAACAATTTAGAAACCGAAATTAAATTCTTTCTAAATAAGGGTACATAAAGGCAATTCTTAAGAACCAAAAGTTTATTTTTCTCAAAAGATAAATGAACATCTCCCACTGCGCGCCACCTTCATGGCATCGCTAAGTACAGTAATCTCCTTCAAATGCGTTTCTGGAACCCTGCAGTATTGCCACATGATCGTGGCTCCATTCTACACACCAAGTGTCGGTAGATAACACAGCTAAACATGTTTCAACGACTAGACCAAAGGATATACCTTTGTTCTACTTTGGATTGGGACAGTCATTCTTCCAATGTCCATCCTGCTTGCAAGTGAAGCACTTGCCTTTCGACTCCTTCACTTCTCCCTGAGATCCTCCCACCAGCTTTGCTCCACCTTGTTTCTTCTTCTTCTTGCCTTTCGGCTTAGAAGTAGAAACCTTCAGAGCAACCATGGTCTGAGCCTGAGCAAGCATTTTTGTCGACTGGAGAGTGATATCGACCTGGGTTCCCCATCGATCTCAGCTCCAAGGACTTCAAGCTCATTCGCAGGCTTAGGAGGACACTCTTTGAAGAGTACAAACTTGTACTCCTTAGCAGATAAGACAATATCTAGATTCTTTTCCAATCAACATAATTTGGGTACAGTAAGTTTATTTTCCTTTAGTATCATAGCAAGTGGACTGAAAGTCATTTTTGAAAATCCTAAGAATCACATAGATCATTACTTTAGATTTCAAAAAATTATTGATTCCTCAAACAATAAAATTTTAAAATCAACCAATACCTCAAAACACCAAGAATATCGTATGCCATGATAGTGTGGACGTATACGAATTCTACATTTGTAAGAGGAGGTTTTACCCATTAATTTTACTATCTTGTCAACCTAACTTTTTGACAAGTAAAATTAATAGTTGGTTTCTCTTTGGCCCTACAAATAAAAGCAGTGACTCCGATGGGGAGAATACTTATATTAGTATCTAAGTGTTCACCATTACTTGGTACCAAGGTAATTATCTCGGGTTATGTGCCTTACGATGGGGAAGTATGTTGGGTTTCCGGCACCGCGGCGTGTGTGTGTTTGATCAAGTTTCGTAAACATGAACACAGCGGAAGCAATAAAAATAATAAATCTATATTTATTACAACACACACAACACACGCATGCATATTACAACAAGTGTAGACATAACCGTAAATTTAAATTTGCAATAAAAAAAAATTTATCTACGTTATACCTTTCGTATGACGTGTAGCGGGAACGGCATCAACCGGAATGATCCTCGCTAGAATTGTCTCTATCCGTATCCACGCCGAGTTCCTCAGGATGACTTCGCTAAGCCACGAGCTTCATCTTCGTACGGGTTACTAGCCTCGTGTTGAAGATGACGTGATCGAGAGATGATCATGATCCGAATCCAAATTCGGATCCTAATACGAGTTCTCAAAACTCGCTTCTCCGGAGAGGTATTCGTCAACCAATTGACGAATCCTTCGTCCTCCACCTCAGAGGATTACCGGAGATCGAATCCCCGGTAAGTTACCCGTTGTCGGATTTCTAACCGTCGTCCAAACGACGCTCCGACGAGAGGAGAACAAGCTGTCCAGAAAACTGGACAGCTTTGGCGGAGGAGATAGGCGCCGGCCAACCAAGGGAAGAAAAGGCTCACCTTGATGCCAAACCTATAGGAGATCACCGGAGGGTCGCCGGAGGATCACCGGCTGAAGCTTGGTCGCCGGCAAGGAGCTGGACGGCGGCACAACAAGCTGGGCAGCAATGGAGGTTGGGCGGCAATGAAGGTTGGGCGGCAACTCCAAGCTAGGGTTTTGGATTAGGGCTTAATTATCCCTTAAGCCCTCTTTTATAGAGAACTAATTCTCTTAATGGTTATTGGATCATAACCATTAGGCCCGTTAACCCTCTCCATTAAGATAAGTTAAGATAAACCAAACCATGATGGTTTATTTTAAGTTAAAACGAACCGAACCAACTTTTGGTTCATTCGTTTAAAATAAACCAAACCCTTTGGTTTATTCTCCTCCATTGGATTAGAACCAAACCATTTTGGTTCATCCATTACGTCTTCATAAGACTCGGCCCATCCACGCTTCCATTGCGACTGAAACGATTTCATGCTTGCTTTATGTTTGGTCCAACCAAACCTAGTTTCTCTCGGTCTGAGAATCCCATTCTCAAGCTCGTTTTAAATCCTTTGGATTACGCTCGTTGTGCGTGTGACCAAATAGGTTCTCGGTTTATGTTGGCCGTCTATAATTAACCATTAATTATAGAATGATCACAGCTGCACCTAGTAGTACATCATGATCCCCAATTAACCAAAAGAACAACGGTTGATCGAACTATTTCGAAACCCTTGGCTGAAATGATTCATGCCCCATTCCCTTCACTCATCTTATACCCACTTGGTTCAGGACATGGTCTATTGTGTCAGTCCCCACTAGGCTGACTACGTCACACCTAGCCCAAGTATCATTTCCTCATCCTACGGATTCTAGTTACTCCACATGTATCGAAGAGTACCTTACTCTAAACATGTAATGCTTTGGCCAAAGACTTTAGTAACAATCCGACGAGAGGCCATGGGTATACATCTCCTCGCAAGGAGTGGTGAATCCTTTATAGGCTATTCAAACACCTTCGATCACTGACTTATACCCAATCATCCTCGGTCCACATCTCCTTAGAGATGTTTGCTTAAGATGTCAAAGCATAAGTCTCCATGATCAAGATGACTTGAATACCGCAAGTCAAAGGAACATCGACTTAAGCCACAAGAAGAACTTCATTGACATATCTATATATGCAGAGAACCATATGAAGTCTTACTACCGGTCACTCCAATGAACTAGTTACCATAACTAGCATCCACGATTAACTCCGACATCACTATGTCTCCAAAGGAGAATCACCGCTTGGATACACCAAGGAGTATACTGCGGTTATCTCTACAGTAACTGATGGTGTCCAAATCCATCAATTCATCGACTAGGATAATTCCGATACATCACAATTACACATGTAGAGATACTCACTAGTTGTGATCCAATCACAAATTCTCTCATGCCGTGGAATCGTATCGTGGACATTCAAGAAATGAGTTTAAGATCCAATCAAATACATAAAACATGTATACTCAAATAGTGAATCTTCATTTATCATATAAATGGTTCATACATAAGGCATTGCCTTAGGACATCTCTCATATATTACTATTACTAAACTCCCACTTGGCCTAATGCCAATCGCTACAGGTATCCAATACCATAAGCTCTAACATGACCCTCAAACTTATTTTGAGGTAATGCTTAGTCAAAGGGATCCGCTAAGTTCCTTTCAAAGGGGAATTTTCTCGATTTGTATTTCGCTCCTACCGATGATCTCTCCGATAAGATGATAGCGGCGGCACATGTTTGGATCGTTGATGAGACCTTGGCTCTTTCTCTGTGCAATTGCTCCATTGTTGTCGCATGAGACCCAGTATTGCTTCAAAATGGCGAATCACACCAAGTTCATGAACGAACTTCTTGATCCAAACCGCCTTTCGCCGCTGCCGCAATGTATTCGCCTCGGTAGAATCCGCATCTTGTTTGGAACTTTTCCAACTCATCGCCCCATTCAAGGTGAACACGTATCCAGACTGAGACCTGGAATCATCCTTGTCTGTCTGGAAGCTGGCATCCGTATACCCGCGTATCACCATGTCCCCTTCTCCATATATTAGGAACACATCCTTAGTTCTTCTCAAGTACTTAAGGATAAATACCGCCAATGATCCATTCTCGATCGGATCGTATCCGCCGTGACACTCAGAGCATACGATACATCGGGCCTCGTACATAACATAGCATACATGATAGATCCTATTGCGGATGCATAGGGAATCTTACTCATGCAAATCCTCTCGTCTTCTGTGCGCGGACACATAGACTTCGAAAGGTGTACCCCATGCCTGATGGGTAAGAAACCTTTCTTGGATTCCGACATGCTAAACCTCTTTAGCACTCGGTCTATATATGTAGACTACGAAAGACCAAGCAACCGTTTCGATCTATCTCTATAGATCTTAATCCCGAGGATGTAGGTTGCTTCTCCCAGGTCTTTCATGGAGAATGTCTTGGATAACCAAACCTTCACTGACTGTAAGATTGAAACATCGTTTCCTATAAGTAGTATGTCATCGACATACAATACTAGGAACACGATTGCACTCCCACTAACCTTCTTGTACACACAAGGTTCGATTTTGTGAGAAATCAAACTTTTGATGTCTCATCAAACGGATATTCCAGACTCTCGGATGCTTGCTTCAATCCATAAATGGATCGCCGCAATTTGCATACCTTGGTTTTATCAACCGATGTGAAACCTCAGTTGTATCATATACACGCCCGCGTGTTTCCATTAAGGAAAGCTGTTTTCACATCCATCTGCCATATCTCATAATCATAATGAGCCGCTATGGCCAGGAGCATCCGAATGGATTTAAGCATAGCTACAGGCGAATAGGTTTCATCATAATCAACACCTTGTTTTTGACGATATCCTTTCGCCACCAATCTAGCCTTATAGGTAATCACATTACCATCCATGTCGGTTTTCTTCTTGAAAACCCACTTGCACCCTATAGGCTTTATGCCTTCAGGTGGGTCAACCAAGTTCCAAACTTGGTTTTCGTACATGGAATCCATTTCCGACTTCATGGCACCAAGCCACTTATCCCTTTCTGAACTTGTCAACACTTCTTCATAACTGGTAGGCTCCTCATCATCAATGAGTAACACGTCGTTCGATTCACTTACGAGAAATCCATATCTCTCAGGAATATTGCGTGTTCTACCAGATCTACGAAGATGTGGTGTTATAATAGGTCCAGCCGATTGCTCATCACTATGAGTTGTCGGCTGTTGTGCTTCACCAGGTATCTCATCAATGTCTATTTGAGTCTCTCGAGCCTCCTCAAGCTCGACGACACTCCCACTGTTTTCTTGCAAGAGAAACTCTTTCTAGAAACACAAAGATGCCTTGAAACAAACACCTTTTGTTCCACAGTGATGATAGAATTGGTAACCCCTTGTTTCCTTAGGGTATCCAATAAATAGACATTTATCGACTTAGCATCCAATTTGTCCGATACATACCGCTTCATAAGGTGACAACCCCATATCTTCAAGTAAGATACATGAGGTTTCTTACTATTCCATATCTCATATGGAGTAGTTGAGACTACCTTGGTAGGCATTCTGTTTAACAAGTAAACAGCTGTCTGAAGTGCATAACCCCAAAAGGACTTGGGAAGATTCGCATGATTCATCATTGACCTGACCATGTCCAACAAGGTCCTAAGATGGCCTCTCGATACACCATTATGTTGTGGTGTATAGGGCGGAGTCCATTGAGACAATATACCATTGTCTCTTAGATAATCAAGAAACTCTTGACTTAAGTATTCACCACCTCGATCCGATCAAGTATTTTAATACTTTGTCATGTTGTTTCTCTACTTCATTTCAATTCTTTGAACCTTTCAAAGGCTTCAGACTTGTGTTTCATCAAGAACACATACCCAAACCGTGAGTGATCATGAAGGTAATGAAGTAGCTATAGCCTATCCTAATGCTTGAGTTGACATAGGTCCACATACAAGATGTACTAGACCTAGTAACTCTCCCACTGCTCACCTTTTCCAAAGAAAGGTAACTTAGTCATCTTGCCTTTTAAGCATGATTCGCATGTATCGTGATGAATCCAATTCAACGATTCCGCAATTCCACATCGGTGTAATTCGACATGCGCTTCTTGCTTATATGGCCAAGACGACAATGCCACATATAGAGTCTATTTGATTATCCTTCGAGCACGCTGTTGCTCGCTCGATATTGAAAATGTCACCGGATACGCCCAACGATAAATGCCATTACTCAAAGTTCCAGCCATAAAGTACGCCATTCAAAGTTATATAACAACAATTGTTACTAAACGTTAAATGGAAACCATTTCTATTTAAGCAGAAATAGAAACAATGTTCTTTATTAGAGAAGGAACATAATAGCAATTGTCCAATTCTAAGACTAGTCCACTAGGAGCTTCAAACAAATAAGTTCGATGGCGGCAAAGAACCTTTGCTCCATTGCCAACTCGCAAATTTGACTCCTCTAACAAGTCTTCTTCTATTCCTTAGCCCTGTATGTCATTACATATATGTGAGCCACACCCAGATCCAATACCCAAGTGTCTAAGGAAATAGAATGACAATCAATAACGAAGATACTCAAGAGGATGGGGCATCGGATGCCTTCTTCTTCTTCATGGACTCAAGATAAATCTTGCAGCTTTCTTCGCGGGCCTTCCTTGCCACAGTGATGGCAAGTGCCCTTTACTGGTTCTCGCCTTTCTTTGCCTTTTTCTTCTTTCCTTTCTTCTGTTCTTTTGCCTTCCTCTTAGAACCTTTCTTTGAGGAATCAACTAACAGAACCGCCTTCTCCTCATGCTTCACAGAAGGCTCCACAGTCTTCAGCATATTGAGGAGCTCGGGAATGGTGGATTCTAATTTGTTCATCCGATAGTTTATCACAAATTGTTAGAAACTCTTGGGCAAACAATGCAGAATTAAGTCAATACTTAACTCATGATCCATCACAAAACCGAGGGTGGCTAGCCGCTCGATGTACCCATTCATCTTTAGCAAATCGCACTACTGATAAAACCTTCTTGCATCTTCGTGGTGAAGAGGAGCCTAGAGACCTCGAACCTTTCGGATCTCGCTTGCTCATCGAACAACTCATGAAGATGGAAGACTATAGTATTAGCATCCATATGCTCATGCTGCTTTTGCAGCTCAGGTACCATCGCCGCTAGCATGATGCAACTCGCCAGCTCAGAATCTGCCACATGCTTATGATAGACCAACATTTGGTCTGGAGTTGCATCGTCCTTAGGACGGTCAGGAAGAGGCTCTTCAAGGACATATGCAAGCTTTTCCGCCTTGAGAACAATTCTCAGGTTTATAAGCCAGTCCAGGAAGTTAGGCCCAGTCAGTTTGTTCGAATCCAAAATAGTGCGCAAATTTAAAGACGTCATGATCAATTTATTGACTTAGAAATATAAAACGAGCATATATAAGAAAATGATTTTAAAATGCATCAATATACATTTATAAATCCCATTCATTTTTCGAATTTCAAAAACCCCAAAATCACTTCGGGAGATCATAGGTCCATCTCCGAATGGGCTGATATCCATCATAGTTATGAACAACCTTGGAGAGAGTCCAACAAGCCATTCATAACTACGACGGTAGGTATCAACTATACTGATTGCATATCACGTATATGCAACTATCACAATGTGCTATCAACTAATTGAATGTTCACACATACATCGGGATGTTAACACATTAACAAGTATGCATCATATGTAGGGGATCGAACGGCCGGCTAGAGGGGGGTGAATAGCCCTCTTACGATGGATGTCGGAATTCTCTCGTTCGTTTGCTCGTCTACACAATCGTTAGCGCAAGCGGAAGCATAAACAATAAAGACAAAGCAATAAATGAAAATACAAATGCTAACAAAGAAGATGTAACGTGGTTCACGGCTACGCCGCTAATCCACGGTCTGATTCGTCCAAGGTGAATCACTCCTCCAAAGCCAATCACTATTGGTCTCTCCTTTGCACCAAGCTAGGTGGAGGTAACCTTTACAATCAAGATCACTCTTCTTACAATAAGAATGGAGTAAAAACAAGTAAGAAGAGTTTAGAGCTTGTGGGGCACTAGGAAGATCACTTAGAGCATAAGCATTAGCCTCTCAAAGGCTCACACACTCTCTTTTTATAGAGAGGGCTGATTTCTTCCCGTTGGCCGCCACCGCCTCCGAACACGTCGGATCCGTAGTCCAACGGAACTCTTGGCGAATGATCGATGGACCTCACCCGATCCGATCAGCCTCCGTAGTCACGCCATGGCTCGGCGGTTATGTGCCCGCGATATCCTCCGCAATCGGTCATTTCCATGGCGATCCGATCACGGGCATAAACTCATCAGTCGGATACCAGTCGAACTACATTCAACTCAGAGCAGTCGACTGCCATGACATGACAGTCGATTGGTGTCGGGAAAACCCATCCGACACTTGGCCAAATGGACAAGTTTCACCTAAGAGCTACCCCTTCCCGGGTTACAATCGCTCACTCTCATCCCTTGGAGTCCCTCGCCTTTGAAGTTCTCTTCATTCGCGGCCACGTCCCTCGGCAGCATCAGGCACACGGCTCTGCAATGCTCCTTCACGTCTCTTGCCTCGAAGTCTACTTCCTCCGGCTTCACTCCAAGCTTCTCGTCCGGTGGTCCCTCGGATGCTCCAAGCGCACGGCTTCTAGAAAGTTATCCTTCACCGACTCAAGGCACGAGTCATGAGATGTGAAACTCACCACGGCTCCATGTGCGAATTACTAAGTCCTGCACGACTTCAACGCACATATCAAATCAATATATCAAACTAACTTAAACCCTTTGCCACACCATCAAAACCATATTACGGCAAGAGATTGCCCTAACAATCTCCCCCTTTTTGATCTGTGGCAATCCGTTTAAGTTAGATTAAAACATTTGATATAAATTTTAAAGGAAAGAAAGCATGTAAACATAAACATGATATAGCAACATGCAACTCCCCCTTAATCCATGAAACTCCCCATAAAAATGTTCTCCCCCTATCATAAGCATAATCATTTCTCCCCCTAAATATGTTCCCCTTTACTTAAACATACATTTCTCCCCCTTTGACACCATCAAAAAGATTAATCCTAATTTATAAACTCATGGCATCAAGTATAGTAGAAAGAGAACACCAAAAACTTGATTAAAATCTAAAATCAGAAAATATTTGATCATTTATTTATGGCAATCAATGATGGCACAATGGATTCCGAAATTTTGATTTTCTAGGCGAATTTCAGAAATGCATTAAAAATTCCAGAAAATTCGAAAAATCATGAAATTTTGGGAACACATTTTTTTTAAGTATATCTATCAGAGAAAAATAGGTTTTCATGAAAAATCATTATATTTCCACGTATTTACCAAAAATCCAAAAGCTTTAAAAACTACTAGGTTTTTGAACATAAGAGTATCCATTTTAACACCTAGTCTTGCATCCAATTGTTTCAAAACATGAATACTTAGATTTTAGATTAAGAAATTGTTTTGAAAACATATGAAATATCCAACCATGATCTTTGGGCAATATGTCTATGAATTAAACATAAGCCTTCCCCATGATTGGTCTATTATTGATATTTTGATACTTTAAATGACCATCTAAATGCCATAGACATTAGTGGACATTTGTATCATCCTAACATCTCACTCATGCTAAGTTTTCAATCAAGGTAGCCTATGGTGAGTGTGAGATGCATCCTAGGGGGGTATTTGTGTATACTTAACCAATATATTCATGCAATTCTATCAAGGTTAAGTATCAACCTAATAATCCTCATGATCATAAAGGCATATATGAATGAATTCTACATTATGATCATGAAACTCATGTATTCATCAAATAATAGTCATGCATTAGGTATTATATGATGATAATAAACAAAGTATCACCTAAAGCATGATTCAACCCTATTTCTCATGATTACGTGCCAAATATTAAAATCATAAATCATGATTTCAAACATTCATAGCAATTACATTAATCATCATGATTTAAGCATTATTATCTATTTATGGGCACATTATCATCACGCAACACTATTAAAAAAAATATTGTCCCGCCATCCTAAGTCAACCAAAATATGATATAGGTCAATTGCATATGGTTGACTACCCTAGAGTTATCCTAACCCTTAAGGATGGATTTTGGAACCCAAAATAAGTTCTTTCCTATTGGGTTCACTAAGTATTCCTTGGGGATCCATTTCTTAGCTATTACTTTCTTCTTATCTTGTCCCCTAGCTATTAGGCATTTGTAGGTCTTCTCATTTTTCTTTTCCTTGTAGCCTAGGCCCTTTTTGTTGAAGCTAGCTCTTTGGCTCCCTAAGATCATGTTCAATGTGTTGGAGCCAATTGTGAATTTTTCTAGGGCTTTTGTTAAATAATCTACCTTTTCCCTTAAGGCCCTATTTTCATTTATACATGCATCACTAACATCTAATGGCACATAAAGGTCATGTGAGCATGCATCATTTAAGCTAGAAGAAATATTATCATTTAAGCATGCATTTTCTAGCTTATTTTCTAATGCCTTAATTTGATTAAGCATGCTTTTATTTTTCTTTAGGCCTTTTCATTTTTCTTTTCCTTGTAGCCTAGGCCCTTTTTGTTGAAGCTAGCTCTTTGGCTCCCTAAGATCATGTTCAATGTGTTGGAGCCAATTGTGAATTTTTCTAGGGCTTTTGTTAAATAATCTACCTTTTCCCTTAAGGCCCTATTTTCATTTATACATGCATCACTAACATCTAATGGCACATAAAGGTCATGTGAGCATGCATCATTTAAGCTAGAAGAAATATTATCATTTAAGCATGCATTTTCTAGCTTATTTTCTAATGCCTTAATTTGATTAAGCATGCTTTTATTTTTCTTTTTCATTCCAAATAAGTCCTTAGTTAAACTAGAAATTATGGAAACTATTTTCTTAGGAGAGGCTTTCGTTACCATAGTTTCCATATCCTCTTCTTCTTCTTGGATGAGGAGGATGTAGAAGCTCCCTTCACTTGAGCTCTCTCCTCTTGAGCTTGATCCTTCATTTTCGGATGAAGAGCAATCCAAGTCATCAAAGGCCATCAAGGCCAAATTGGTGACAAAGGCATTCTCCTCATCCGATGATGATGAGGAGGATGGGTCATCCCAAGTCCTTGCCTTTAGAGCTTTGGTCTTCCCTTTTTCTTTTGTCTTCTTCTCCTCTTCCTTCTTTTTCTTGCTCCCCTTTTTCTTCTTCTTTTCTTCTTTCTTTTTCCTCTCTTCCTTGCTCTTGTTTAGGAGAGGACAATTGTCCCTTATGTGCCCCTCTTGGCAATTGTAGCATATGACCTTCCCCTTGGTCTCTATTCCTATCATTTGATTTATGAAAATGAAAACCTTTTAAAGCGATCTTACCCTCCTTACCATATAGGCTTCTTCGTGCTATCCATGGAGGAGGAGGAAGACGCTTCATCATCGGAGGAGGAGGAGATCTCTATCTTCTTCTTCCCTTATTTGCCAACAATGCTACTCCCTTGAAGGTTGTATTTTTGGCTCTTCTTGTATTCCTTCAAGCCTAGATTCATGTAATTCCATAGTGGAGAAAAATTCATCTAGAGTACTTACCTCTAGATTCTTTGAAATGTAAAATGAGTCCACCATTGAACTCCACTTGGATGATCGGGGGAAAGCATCTATGGCCTTCATTATCATATCGCAATTGGAGAGCCTTTCTCCTACACTTGTTAGTCCATTTAAAATTTCTTTGAATCTAGAATGCAAAGAAGTTACCTTTTCTCCCTTTTCTAATTTAATGTTGGATAGTTGGGAGCGGAGGAGATCTCTCCTTGCTAGCTTCACTCGGATGTGCCTTCATGAAGCTCAATTAGCTTCTCCCACATCTCCTTGGCGCTAGGCATTCTCCTATTCGTTGATTTCTTGTTGGGGGAGCACATTGAAGAGATGATGCTTGGCTTAGATTTCATTGGCTTCTTCATCCCTGGATTCCATTGTAATCATAATATCAAAAAAATACCTCCATTCGCTTCTTCCTTAATTCTCCTTCAAACTTTGGAGGATGGATGTTGAGCCGCCATTTTCCTTGGCTCGATACCAATAGAGGGGGTGAATAGCCCACGATGAATGAAGCATAAACAATAAAGACAAAGCAATAAACGAAAATACAAACGCTAACAAAGAAGATGCTAATCCTCCAAGGTGAATCACTCCTCCAAAGCCAATCACTATTGGTCTCTCCTTTGCACCAAGCTAGGTGGAGGTAACCTTTACTCTTCTTACAATAAGAATGGAGTAAAAACAAGTAAGAAGAGTTTAGAGCTTGTGGGGCACTAGGAAGATCACTTAGAGCATAAGCATTAGCCTCTCAAAGGCTCACACCCTCTCTTTTTATAGAGAGGGCTGATTTCTTCCCCACGATCACTATAACGGCCTCAACACATCGGATCTGTAGTCCAATGGAACTTCGCGCATCATCGATGGACTCACTGGGCACCGATCACCTCCGTAGTCGACGCCTACGGCTACGAGCGGTTCTGTGGTCGCGATATCCTCTCGGCAAGATCATTATTCCATGGTCCGATCACGCTATAAACCCATCGCGGATACCAATACTATATTCGACTAGAGCAATCGATCATGACATGGCATGATGACCGTGTCTGAAACCATCCGACACTTGGCCAAATGGCCAAGTTTCACCTAAGAGCTACCCTTCCCGGTTACAATCGCCACTCATCCCTTGGAGTCCCTCACCTCAAGTTCTCTTCGTCATGGCCACGCACTCTCAAAGATCAGCGCGACGACTCTATAATGCTCCATCGCTCTTGCCTCTAAGTCTACTTCCTCCGGCTTCACTCCAAGCTTCTCGTCCGACGGTCCCTCGGATGCTCCAAGCGCACGGCTTCCGCAAAGCTATCCTTCACCGACTCAAGGCACGAGTCATGAGATGTGAAACTCACCATGGCTCCATGTGCGAATTACTAAGTCCTGCACGACTTCAACGCACATATCAAATCAATATATCAAACTAACTTAAACCCTTTGCCACACCATCAAAACCATATTACGGCAAGAGATTGCCCTAACATCATATGCATAGCACCCACCTTCACCTCCCTTTACATCGACCTTGGAGAGAGTCCAACAAGCTGATGCTCCAGGTTAAAGCCAACCCATTAATCGGGAAATAGTTTTAATATGGTTAGAGCGCATTCAACCAATTAGCCCAGCTTGGAGTTGTTAGTAATATATGAGAGATGTCCTAAGGCAATCACCTTATGTATGAACCATTTATAAGATAAATGAAGATTCACTATTTGAGTATACATATTTTATGTATTTGATTGGATCTTAAACTCATTTACTGAATGTCCACGATACGATTCACAGCATGAGAGAATTTGTGATTTGATCACAACCAGTGAGTATCTCTACATGTGTAATTGTGATGAATCGGAATTATCCCTAGTCGATGAATTGATGGATTTGGACACCATCAATTCTGTCGAGACTAGCACGAGGTATACTCCTTGGTGTATCCAAGCAACTGATTCTCACTGGCTGGAGACATAGTGATGTCCAGAGTTAATCGTGGATGCTAGTTATGGTAACTAGTTCATTGGAGTGACCAGTCGTAAGACTTCATATGGTTCTCTGCATATATAGATATGTCAATGAAGTTCTTACTGTGGCTTAAGTGCGATGTTCCTTTGACTTGCAGTATTCAAGTCATCTTGATCATAGAGACTTATGCTTTGACATCTTAAGCAAGCATCTCTAAGGAGATGTGGACCCGGGATGATTGGGTATAAGTCGAAGTGATCGAAGGTGTTTGAATAGCCTATAAAGGATTCACCACTCCTTGCGAGGAGATGTATACCCATGGCCTCTCGCTGGATTGTTACTAAAGTCTTTGGCCAAAGCATTACATGTTTAGAGTAAGGTACTCTTCGATACATGTGGAGTAACTAGAATCCGTAGGACGAGGAAATGATACTTGGGCTAGGTGTGACGTAGTCACCCTAGTGGGGACTGACACTATAGACCATGTCCCGAACCAAGTGGGTATAAGATGAGTGAAGGGAATGAGGCACGAATCATTCAAGCCATCAAGGGTTTCGTAAATAGTTCGATCAACCGTTGATCTTTTCGGTTAATTGGGGATCATGATGTACTACTAGGTGCCACTCATGATCGCTCTATAATTAATGGTTAATTATAGACGGCCAACATAAACCGAGAACCTATTTGGTCACACGCACAACGAGCGTAATCCAAAGGATTTAAAACGAGCTTGAGAATGGGATTCTCAGACCGAGAGAAACTAGGTTTGGTTGGACCAAACATAAAGCGAGCATGAAATCGTTTCAGTCGCAATGGAAGCATGGATGGGCCGAGTCTTATGAAGACTTAATGGATGAACCAAAATGATTTGGTTCTAATCCAATGGAGGAGAATAAACCAAAGGGTTTGGTTTATTTTAAATGAATGAACCAAAAGTTGGTTCGGTTCGTTTTAACTTAAAATAAACCATCATGGTTTGGTTTATTTTAACTTATCTTAATGGAGCGGGTTAACGGGCCTAATGGTTATGATCCAATAACCATTAAGAGAATTAGTTCTCTATAAAAGAGGGCTTAAGGGATGGTTTAAGCCCTAATCCACAACCCTAAGTTGCCGCCCACCTCTCCTTGGAGAAATTCGGAGCTAACTCTCCTCCTCCTTGCCGCCACCTTGAGGGCTCCAACCGGGCGCCCGTAAGGTTGCTTCCTTCCCCGCCAAGGCCGAGCTGCTGCCGGTTAGTGCTCCGTGATCTCCTTCAAGTTTGGCATCAAGGTGAGCTTTATCTTCCTTGGTTTGGCCGGGCGCCTATCTCCTCCACCAAAGCTGTCCAGTTTTCTGACAGCTTGTTCTCCTCTCGCCGAGCGCATTTGACGACGGTTAGAGCCCGACAGCGCTAACTTATCGGGATTCGATCTCCGATAATCCTCTGAGGTGGAGGACGAAGGATTCGCCAATCGGTTGACGAATACCTCTCCGAGAAGCGAAGTTTTGAGGAACTCATTTTGGATCCGAATTTGATTCGATCGTGATCATCTCTCGATCACGTCATCTTCAACACGAGGCTAGTAACCCGCACGTAAGACGAAGCTCGTGGCTTAGCGGAAGTCATCCCGAGGATACTCGGCGTGATACGAATAGAGACGATTCTTACGAGGATCGTTCCGGTTGATGTCGTTCCCGCTACACGTCATACGAAAGGTATAACGTAGTTAAATTTCCTTTTATTGCAAATTTAAATTTACGGTTATGTCTACACATGTTGTACTATGCATGCGTGTGATGTGTGTGTTGTAATAAATGTAGATTTATTAATTTTATTGCTTCCGCTGTGCTCATGTTTACGAAACATGATCGAACACACACACGCATGCAAGTGCGGAAACCCAACAAAGGGTATGTGAGCCCAGGTTGTGTTTCGACATAATCGTAAAATGGTTTTACGATAGTCATAATGTTATTTCTGGAAATTTTCTAATTTTGGAAATTTAGAAGTATTTATGGAAATTTTTCAATTTTGGAAAGTCTAGATGTATTTATGGAAATCTTCCACTTTTGGAAAGTTGGAAGTATTTATGGAAATTGATATTTTCCATAATTAAAATATTTGATTAGATTCTGGAAATTTTTTTCCTAATTTAATCATGATTTGATTTGGAGAATCAAATCTTAAAATATTTTATTTCCATAAGTAGTTTTGATGATTTAGGAAATTGGTTTCCTAAATTGATTTTCCTTAATCAATTATTTTCATAAATAAAATATGTGATTAGATTTGGAAATTTGTTTCCTAATTCAATCATGATTTGATTTGGAGAATCAAATCTTAAACATATTTTATTTCCATAAATAGTTATGACAAATAAGGAAATTATGTACATGACATAATTGTATGTCATGTAATTGCATTAGATGCATAACATTATGTCATGCGTGTCGTGACATGTAGATGTATGCCATGTATGTCATGCCATGTAGATAATAGTTATTTGCATGCAAAGAGGATGAGACATAAAACCCTAACTCAATATTAAAGCCTACACCTTCCATTAATATGGTTAGAACCAGAGTTCTGTTTCTTGTTTGGGTTGTTGGACTCACTCCAAGCCCCTCAACTCAACATGTTCAAATCATTGGAATAGTTTAACTCTAATATGGTAAGAGTCGAGGTCAATCGTTAGTTTGGGTTGTTGGACTCACTCCAAGCTGCTAATTGGTTGAATGCGCCTAACCATATTAAAACTATTTCGCGATTAATGGGTCTGCTTTAACATTGAGCATCGATTTGTTCGACTCACTCCAAGGTCGATGTGAAGAGAGGTGAAGTTGGGTGCTATGCATATGATGCATACTTGTTAATGTGTTAACAACCCAATGTATGTGTAAACATTCAATTAGTTGATAGCACATTGTGATAGTTACATATACATGATATGTAATCTAGATACTTGATACCTACCATCATAGCTAAGAATGGCTTGTTAGACTCACTCCAAGGTTGTTCTTATCTATATTGGATATCACCCATTCGAGATTGACCTACGATCTCAATTGATTTTGGGTTTTTGAATTCAAAAATGAATGGGATTTATAAATGTATATTGATGCATTTTAAAATCATCTTTCTCATATATGCTCGCTTTGTATTTCTAAAATTGATCATGATGTCTTTAATTTATGCTCCATTTTGGATTCAATAAATTGATCGGGCCGAACTTCTTGGATCGCTTAGAAACTTGAGAATTGTTCTCAAGGTGAAAAGCTTGCTATGTCCTCGCGCCTCTTCCCGCCCGTCCTAGTGACGATGCAACTCTGGACCAATTGTTGGCCTATCAGAAACATGTGAATGATTCTAAACAAATGAGTTGCATCATGCTAGCCGCGATGGAACCCAAGCTACGAAAGCAGCATGAGCATATGGATGCTCATATCGTAGTCCTTCATCTCTGTGAGTTGTTTGATGAGCAAGTGAGATCCGAAAGGTTCGAAGTCTCTAAGCTCCTCTTCACCTTTGAGATGCAAGAAGGTTTATCTGTGTTACCGCTTAACATGTTGAAGATTGTGGAGCCTTCTGTAAAGCATGAGCAGGGGACAGTGTTGTTAGTTGATTCCTCGAAGAAAGGTTCTAAGAGGGAGTCAAAGGAACAATAGAAGGGGAAGAAGAAAAAGGCTAAAAAGGCAGAACCAGCTCAAAAGGGCACTTGTCATCATTATGGAAAGGAGGGCCATTGGCGAAGAAATTGCAAGATTTATCTTGTGTCCGTGAAGAAGGATAAGGCATCGGATGCCCCATCTTCTTCAGAAATCTTCTTTATTGATTGTCATTCTATTTCCTTAGACACTTGGGTATTTGATACTGGGTGTGGCTCACAAATATGTAATGACATACATGGGCTAAGGAATAGAAGAAGACTCGTCAAGGGAGAGTCAAATTTACGTGTTGGGAATGGAGCAACGGTTGCTGCACTCGCCATCGGAACGTATTTGTTGGAACTCCCTGTAGGACTTGTCTTAGAATTCGACAATTGCTTTTATGTTCCTTCGTTGATAAAGAACATCATTTCTATTTCTTGTTTAAATAGAAATGGGTACCATTTGACTTTTAGTAACAATTGTTGTTACATAACTTTGAATGGAGTTCTTTATGGGGACCGGAACTTTAAGCAATGGTGTTTATACGCTGGACGATCCAAAGGATATTTTCAATATCGGTTAGCAACAAGCGTGCTCAAAAGATAATCAATTAGACTCCTACATGTGGTATTGTCGTTGGCCATGTAAAGCAAGAAACGCATGTCCGAATTACACCGATGTGGAATTCTGGAATCGTTTGAATAGGATTCATATGATACATGCGAATCATGCTTAAAAGGCAAGATGACTAAGTTACCTTTTACTGGAAAAGGTGAACAAGTGGGAGAGTTACTAGGTCTAATACATACTGATGTATGTGGACCTATGTCAACTCAAGCTTTAGGAGGCTATAGCTACTTCATTACCTTCACCGATGATCACTCACGGTTTGGGTATGTGTTCTTGATGAAACACAAGTCTGAAGCCTTTGAAAGGTTCAAAGAATTCAGAAATGAAGTAGTGAAACAACATGACAAGAGTATTAAAATACTTCGATCGGATCGAGGTGGTGAATACTTAAGTCAAGAGTTTCTTGATTATCTAAGAGACAATGGCATATTGTCTCAATGGACTCCGCCATATACACCACAGCATAATGGTGTATCTGAGAGGCGTAACCGGACCTTGTTGGACATGGTCAGGTCAATGATGAATCATGCGACTCTTTCCAAGTCCTTTTGGGGCTATGCACTTCAGACAGCTGTTTACTTGTTAAACAGAATATCTACCAAGGTAGTCTCAACTACTCCATATGAGATATGGAATAGTAAGAAACCTCATGTATCTTACTTGAAGATATGGGGATGTCCTGCTTATGTGAAGCGGACTGTATCAGACAAATTGGATGCTAAGTCTGATAAATGTCTATTTATTGGATACCCTAAGGAAACAAGGGGTTACCAATTCTATCATCCTGTGGAACAAAAGGTGTTTGTTTCAAGGCATGCTATGTTTCTAGAGAAAGAGTTTCTCTTGCAAGAAAACAGTGGGAGTGTCGTCGAGCTTGAGGAGGCTCGAGAGACTCAAATAGACATTGATGAGATACCTGGTGAAGCACAACAGCCGACAACTCATAGTGATGAGCAATCGGCTGGACCTATTGTAACACCACATCTTCATAGATCTGGTAGAACACGCAATATTCCTGAGAGATATGGATTTCTCGTAAGTGAATCGAACGACGTGTTACTCATTGATGATGAGGAGCCTACCAATTATGAAGAAGTGCTGACAAGTTCAGAAAGGGATAAGTGGCTTGGTGCCATGAAGTCGGAAATGGATTCCATGTATGAAAACCAAGTTTGGAACTTGGTTGACCCACCTGAAGGCATAAATCCTATAGGGTGCAAGTGGGTTTTCAAGAAGAAAACCGACATGGATGGTAATGTGATTACCTATAAGGCTAGATTGGTGGCGAAAGGATATCGTCAAAAGCAAGGTGTTGATTATGACGAAACCTATTCGCCTGTAGCTATGCTTAAATCCATTCGGATGCTCCTGGCCATAGCGGCTCATTATGATTATGAGATATGGCAGATGGATGTGAAAATAACTTTCCTTAATGGAAACCTGCTCGAGGACGTGTATATGATACAGCCTGAGGGTTTCACATCGGTTGATAAAACCAAGGTATGCAAACTGTTACGGGCCATATATGGACTGAAACAAGCATCCAGGAGCTAGAATATCCATTTTGATGAGACAATCAAAAAGTTTGATTTCTCACAAAATCCAGACGAACCTTGTGTGTACAAGAAGGTTAGTGGGAGTGCAGTCGTGTTCCTAGTATTGTATGTCGATGACATATTACTTATAGGAAATGATGTCTCAATCTTACAGTCAGTGAAGGTTTGGTTATCCAAGACATTCTCCATGAAAGACCTGGGAGAAGCAACCTACATCCTCGGGATTAAGATCTATAGAGATAGATCGAAATGGTTGCTTGGTCTTTCGCAGTCTACATATATAGACCGAGTGCTAAAGAGGTTTAGCATGTCGGAATCCAAGAAAGGTTACCTACCCATCAGGCATGGGGTACACCTTTCGAAGTCTATGTGTCCGCGCACAGAAGACGAGAGGATTTGCATGAGTAAGATTCCCTATGCATCCGCAATAGGATCTATCATGTATGCTATGTTATGTACGAGGCCCGATGTATCGTATGCTCTGAGTGTCATGCAGCGGATAGTCGATCCATGAATGGATCATTGGGTGGTCAGAAAGGCGATCCTTAAGTACTTAAGAAGAACTAAGGATGTGTTCTAATATATGGAGAAGGGGACATGGTGATACGCGGGTATCGGATGCGGCTTCGGGAGACAAGGATGATTCCAGTCTCGATCTAGATATCGTGTTCACCTTGAATGAGGGGCGCGATGAGTTGGAAAAGTTCCAAACAAGACATCAGGCGGATTCTACCACCGGCGGAATACATTGCGGCAGGCGGCAAAGGAAGCGGTTTGGATCAAGAAGTTCGTTTATGAACTTGGTGTGATTCCGGCCATTGTTGAAGCAATACCGGTCTACTGCGACAACAACGGAGCAATTGCACAGGCGAAAGAGCCAAGGTCTCATCAACGATCAAAACATGTGCTTCGCCGCTATCATCTTATCAGAGAGATCATTAGTAGGAACGAAATACAAATCAAGAAAATTCCCACTGAAAGGAATTTAGCGGATCCCTTGACTAAGGCATTACCTCAAAATAAGTTTGAGGGTCATGTTCGAGCTTATGGTATTGGATACCGTAGCGATTGGCATTAGGCCAAGTGGGAGTCTATTAGTAATATATGAGAGATGTCCTAAGGCAATCGCCTTATGTATGAACCATTTATATGACAAATGAAGATTCACTATTTGAGTATACATGTTTTATGTATTTGATTGGATCTTAAACTCATTTACTGAATGTCCACGATATGATTCACACCATGAGAGAATTTGTGATTGGATCACAACTAGTGAGTATCTCTACATGTGTAATTGTGATGTATCGGAATTATCCCTAGTCGATGAATTGATGGATTTGGACACCATCAATTATGTCGAGACTAGCACGAGGTATACTCCTTGGTGTATCCAAGCAGCTGATTCTCACTGGCTGGAGACATTGTGATGTCCGGAGTTGATCGTGGATGCTAGTTATGGTAACTAGTTCATTGGAGTGACCAGCCGTAAGACTTCATATGGTTCTCTGCATATATAGATATGTAAATGAAGTTCTTACTGTGGCTTAAGTGCGATGTTCCTTTGACTTGCGGTATTCAAGTCATCTTGATCATAGAGACTTATTCTTTGACATCTTAAGCAAGCATCTCTAAGGAGATGTGGACCCGGGATGATTGGGTATAAGTCGAAGTGATCGAAGGTGTTTGAATAGCCTATAAAGGATTTACCACTCCTTGCGAGGAGATGTATACCCATGGCCTCTCGTCGGATTGTTACTAAAGTCTTTGGCCAAAGTATTACATGTTTAGAGTAAGGTACTCTTCGATACATGTGGAGTAACTAGAATCCATAGGACGAGGAAATGATACTTGGGCTAGGTGTGACGTAGTCGACCTAGTGGGTGACACTATAGACCATGTCACAGAACCAAGTGGGTATAAGATGAGTGAAGGAATGGGGCACGCGAATCATTCGAGCTCTTTGAAGGGTTTGAGAAATAGTTACGGATCAGCGGGTTGATCTTTTCGGTTAATTGGGGATCATGATGTACTACTAGGTGCCACTCATGATCGTTCTATAATTAATGGTTAATTATAGACGGTCAACATAAACCGAGAACCTATTTGGTCACACGCACAACGAGCGTAATCCAAAGGATTTAAAACGAGCTTGAGAATGGGATTCTCAGACCGAGAGAAACTAGGTTTGGTTGGACAAAACATAACGCGAGCATGAAATCGTTTCAGTCACAATGGAAGCGTGGATGGGCTGAGTCTTATGAAGACGTAATGGATGAACCAAAATGGTTTGGTTCTAATCCAATGGAGGAGAATAAACCAAAGGGTTTGGTTTATTTTAAACGAATGAACCAAAAGTTGGTTCGGTTCGTTTTAACTTAAAATAAACCATCATGGTTTGGTTTATTTTAACTTATCTTAATGGAGCGGGTTAACGGGCCTAATGGTTATGATCCAATAACCATTAAGAGAATTAGTTCTCTATAAAAGAGGGCTTAAGGGATGGTTTAAGCCCTAATCCACAACCCTAAGTTGCCGCCCACCTCTCCTTGGAGAAATTCGGAGCTAACTCTCCTCCTCCTTGCCGCCGCCCACCTTGAGGCTCCAACCGGCATCCAGAAGGCTGCTTCCTTCCCCCTCGCCGGCGTCGAGCTACTGCCGGTTAGTGCTCCGGTGATCTCCTTCAAGTTTGGCATCAAGGTGAGCTTTATCTTCCCTTGGTTTGCCGGCACCTATCTCCTCCTCCAAAGCTGTCCAGTTTTCTGGACAGCTTGTTCTCCTCTCGTCGGAGCGTCGTTTGGACGACGGTTAGAGCTCTGACAGCTGCTAACTTACCGGGGATTCGATCTCCGGTAATCCTCTGAGGTGGAGGACGAAGGATTCGTCAATCGGTTGACGAATACCTCTCCGGAGAAGCGAGTTTTGAGGACTCTTTTTTGGATCCGAATTTGGATTCGGATTGTGATCATCTCTCGATCACGTCGTCTTCAACACGAGGCTAGTAACCCGTACGAAGACGAAGCTCGTGGCTTAGCGAAGTCATCCAGAGGATACTCGGCGTGGATACGGATAGAGACGATTCTAGCGAGGATCATTCCGGTTGATGTCGTTCCCGCTACACGTCATACGAAAGGTATAACGTAGTTAAATTTCCTTTTATTGCAAATTTAAATTTATGGTTATGTCTACACATGTTGTACTATGCATGAGTGTGATGTGTGTGTTGTAATAAATATAGATTTATTAATTTTATTGCTTCCGCTGTGCTCATGTTTACGAAACATCATCGAACACTCACATGCCGCGGTGCCGGAAACCCAATAGGAGAGAGTCTAACAACCAAAGCTAACGATTGACCTCTGACTCTTACCATATTAGTATTAAACTATTCCATGGTTTGAACATGTTCGGGTTCGAGCCGGGCTTGGAGAGAGTCCAACAACCCAAACAAGAAACGGAACTCTGGTTCTAACCCTATTAATGGAAGGTGTAGGCTTTAATATTGTTTAAGGGTTTTTATGTCTCATCCTCTTTGCATGCAAATAACTATTATCTACATGGCATGACATACATCTACATGTCACGACACGCATGGCATAATGTTATGCATCTAATGCAATTACATGGCATACAATTATGTCATGTATATATTTCCTTATATGTCAAAACTATTTATGGAAATAAAATATGTTTAAGATTTGATTCTCCAAATCAAATCATAATTAAATTAGGAAACAAATTTCCAAATCTAATCACATATTTTATTCATGGAATTATTTGATTAAGGAAAATCTATTTAGGAAACCAATTTCCTAAATCATTAAACCTACTTATGGAAATAAAATATTTTAAGATTTGCTTTCCCAAATCAAATCATGATTAAATTAGGAAACAAATTTCCAGAATCTAATCAAATATTTTATTTATGGAAAATATCAATTTCCATAAATACTTCCAACTTTCCAAAAGTGGAAGATTTCCATAAATACTTCTAGACATTCCAAAATTGAAAATTTTCCATAAATACTTCTAAATTTCCAAAATTATAAATTTCCAGAAATACATTATGACTATCGCAAAACCATTTTTACGATTATGTCGAAACACAACCTGGGCTTTGATACCACTGTTGGGTTTCCGGCACCGCGGCGTGTGTGTGTTCGATCACGTTTCATAAACATGAACACAGCGGAAGCAATAAAAATAATAAATCTATATTTATTACAACACACACAACACACGCATGCATATTACAACAAGTGTAGACATAACCGTAAATTTAAATTTGCAATAAAAGGAAATTTATTTACGTTATACCTTTCGTATGACGTGTAGCGGGAACGGCATCAACCGGAACGATCCTCGCTTGAATCGTCTCTATCCGTATCCACGCCGAGTTCCTCAGGATGACTTCGCTAAGCCATGAGCTTCGTCTTCGTACGGGTTACTAGCCTCGTGTTGAAGACGACGTGATCGAGAGATGATCACGATCCGAATCCAAATTCGGATCCTAATACGAGTTCTCAAAACTCGCTTCTCCGCAGAGGTATTCGTCAACCAATTGACGAATCCTTCGTCCTCCACCTCAGAGGATTACCGGAGATCGAATCCCCGGTAAGTTAGCCGCTGTCGGATCTCTAACCGTCGTCCAAACGACGCTCCGACGAGAGGAGAACAAGCTGTCCAGAAAACTGGACAGCTTTGGTGGAGGAGATAGGCGTCGGCCAACCAAGGGAAGAAAAAACTCACCTTGATGCCAAACCTTAGGAGATCACCGGAGGGTCGCCGGAGGATCACCGGTTGAAGCTTGGTCGCCGACAAGGAGCTGGACGACGGCACAACAAGCTGGGCGGCAATGGAGGTTGGGCGGCAATGAAGGTTGGGCGGCAACTCCAAGCTAGGGTTTTGGATTAGGGCTTAATTATCCCTTAAGCCCTCTTTTATAGAGAACTAATTCTCTTAATGGTTATTGGATCATAACCATTAGGCCCGTTAACCCGCCCCATTAAGATAAGTTAAAATAAACCAAACCATGATGGTTTATTTTAAGATAAAACGAACCGAACCAACTTTTGGTTCATTCGTTTAAAATAAACCAAACCCTTTGGTTTATTCTCCTCCATTGGATTAGAACCAAACCATTTTGGTTCATCCATTACGTCTTCATAAGACTCGGCCCATCCACGCTGTTGGTGCAGTAGGCACCTAAGTCGAACCTAAGTTTTGATTATAGCAAACGATACATAGTTAAGAATATATTGTTATCTCATGAGCTAAATCAAGTGTGCAGAAAAGTCTCAACGCTGGAGCTGAAGGCTAGTGACACCCGGAGGAAGCCGCGGTGGTCGGGCGACACTCAAGAGACTTCGGAGGGAGCCGAAGGAATTGAGTGGAAGGCCGGAAGCAAAAGCAACACGTAAGTACTGAGGTAAGCTCGTGTGTGCGAGCGTAAGTAAGGTCGTATCCTCTCTACGGGGATGATCTTAAGCGTAGATCCGACCAAAGACTTCTTATAGATGGTCTAGGTCGAGATCGGATGGTCGACGACCATCGAAATTATGTTTTTGTTGAGCTAACCTTGCCTTGCGGCTAGCATCGGTCATTTGCCGGCTTGGAGGACTCATTGCCGTCAAGCGATCATTGTCGAAGGTCAACAATCGATCTTTGCCATCGATCGGTGATGATGATGGCCATCAGTCGACTGATGGTCAAGGATCAGCCTCGAGTAGTCAAGAGTTATCACCATTTTTCAAGGGTTTTGTGCCCATTTGTGATTGGCTAAAGACCCATTCGATGAGGGCTCAAAGGCTATAAAGGAGGGCCAAACCTAGGGTTTTCATCAATTCAAAAGCTTCCAAGTGCTTCCAATCGCTCAGACTCTCAGACATCCCTATCCCAATAGCTCTTTGAGGCAACGACTAAACTTCAACCTCCAACCTTTAAAGTCATATTGTATTTCAGTTCATTCATTTTAGTAAAGCTTTCATTATAACGAGGAGAGGGGGAGTGTCCTTCTACCTCGGGCTTTTTGTATCCGTCTAACTCCTACTCCAATGAGGAGGAGTTCTTTAGTAGTTTGCCCTCTGTACGTGGTCAAGGACCACTAGGGCCTTGGAGTAGTAGCCTTCGGCTACGAACCAAGTAAATCTCTTGTGTCTATTGTCTCCTTTACTTTTTGTTTTGTTTATCTTTCTGCTGCATATAAGTTTTTTTTTAAAAAAAAAACAAATTCGTACTAAAAAGTTTCTATCGCTATTCACCCCCCCCCCCCTCTAGCGATCCGATCGATCCAACAATTGGTATCAGAGCCGGGGGTTGCTAAGATTTGGTGAAACCACCAATCTAGCCATTTTTTATAGATTTATTTTTCTTTTAATTCTGTTTTTTTTTATTTATTTCGCTTTGTTAAGTTTTTCTCCCACACTACTAATCCAAGACGCGAGTCTTGGTACTTGTTTTCGTGTTTTTGTTGTTGTTAGTTTCTTCGTCTCCATCTATTTGTGTCTTTTGTTCTAATGGCCCATCTCGAGGGTTTTAGCACTGTCCGACCTCCGTTTTACAACGGAGATGACTTCCGTTATTGGAAGGGTCGGATGGAATGCTTTCTCAAAACCCAAATCGAGATGTGGATCATAATCCAAACGGGTTTCACACTTCCGACTAATGAAGTGGGTGACTCCTTGGATTATGATCAATGGACCATTGCAACAAAACGACAAGTCGAAGCCGACGCCAAGGCAACACAAATCCTCCAATGCGGCCTATCCAAGGAGGAGCTAAATAGCGTCGGCCCCTTCATAAGCACAAAAGATCTTTGGACGAAACTAGTGGAGCTACACGAAGGGACCGATGAAGCCAAGGTATGTAAGCGTGACCTTCTTTTCAATAAACTATATAACTTAAAAATGCAGGAACACGAGTCTGCGACCCAACTTCACGCCGAGTTCGAGGACATAGTCAACAACTACTACATAATCGGGCAAAAGGTCAAAACGCGACCTTATAAGGTATGTTCTAAACTTCGTTTCGAGGACTACCTTGTAGGCATCCATGGTCGATGCCTACAAGGTCTCAGGATCTTTCTAAAATTAGGTTAGATGAACTCTTTTCCGATTTGAATTACATGAGCAGTCCAACTCGGAACCCGAGAGGTATAGCCTTGTTTGCGAGGATCAAAGAAGAAGAAAATGCAAGCAAGCCACCACCAACCGAGGAGGAAGGCGAGTCAGAAGAAGAAGTTGACCGAGTTGTGCCGAACTAATGAACCTAGCTCGAAGGATAGCCAAGGGGACAGCGAACCACAACTCGACCCAACCAAGGTAAGCCTAAAAGTTCTAATATTAGGTGTTATGAGTGTAGCGAGGTTTGGACATATCAAGTCCGAGTGCCCCAAGCTCAACCACCAAGCACCTAAGCACAAGAAGGCCCTCAACGCGACATGGGAAGAAGCGTCATCCAAGAAGAGAAGACCACGTCTTCATGGCGAAATCGATTAGTCGGACACGGAGGCCAACTGAACTTGAGTCGGAACACGAGAATGACTCGGACTCTGGCTACCTTCAAGTCAAGCCACGGATCGCATCGGTTCAAAAGATACCCTTAAAGTACGTCAAACTTTATTTAATACTTTACATAATACGGTTAGGTTTTTGTCTAGGAAGTTAGCTAAGTCCGAGTCCAAGGTCGAGACCCTGGTTGAGGAGGTCAAACTCCTCAAACACAAAGTCTCTCTAACCTCTTCGACTAGTCGAGTTCAAGAGAAGGACTCAACTCGGGTTGAAAAACTCGAGTTGAGAACTCACTCTTGAAAAGTCAAGTCGAAGATCTTAGGAATCGTTGGAAAGGTTCACGGGATCCAAGGGACTTGACCTCTTACTTGGATCACAAAGGGCCGTGTACAACATGGCTGGACTAGGGTTTAACTCAAACACGACTAATAGGTCGTATATGTCGATTGTAAGTCGACATAGGAAACATGTCCAAGCATGGGTCACTAAGAACCTTTTGATTTCAACTCTAGGATCCAACCCGTACTGGATTCCCAAGGACCAAATCCACTATGTGGATAGACCGAACCGATTCAACGGTCTAGGGGGAGCCAGTACAAAACATGTTTGTGCTTTAACTTAGAAATTGCATGCTTTAACTTAGAAAGTTTGTGCTTTAACTTGTGAACTCACTTAGAACATGAACATAACCACTAAAATTCTTGAAAGATTGAGCCTCTTTCCAAAAACATAACTCACTAAAATTCTTGAAAAACATAACCAACTAAAATTCTTGAAAAGATTGAGCCTCGAGAGCCTCTTTTCAAAAACATAACCAACTAAAATTTTGAAAGATTGAGCCTCGGGGAGCCTCTTTTCAAAAATAACTAGTTAGACTAGGAATAGTCTTAGGTGAGTCAAGTCATCTTTTTCTTGAAAATGGCTTTGTCTAAGGAAGTGGTCGATGATCCGATAAAAGAAGGCCTCTGTGCCTCGACACACTGGAAGCCATGATCTTGAAAAGGTAAACTTGACAAGCCTAGGGTTAAATCAAATCTAACATAAAATTACTTGAACCTAAATCACTTAATCAACTTAATTGGAAGTCATCTCACAAAAACACATAAGTATAACATGCTTGATCATATAGACACAGTGTGATGACCTAGGTTTAAAACTTACAACCTTTTTATAAAAATCTAACATCCAATCCAACCACCTTGTGTGTAGGATCAATGGATGTTGACGGTGATTGCTCCCACATGGACCAGGATCAACTCAAATTCACAAAGCTTGATTCAAACGACAAGGATCGGTAGCCTTTGGGAATAACGGCAAGCTCAAAATCATCGGATCGGGTGATATCGAGCTTAACTCGAATTTTGTTATTAAAAATGTATTACTTGTAGAGAATTTTGAATATAACCTGCTTAGCGTAAGCCAATTATGTGACAATAACTATAAGGTCGTATTTTTAGAAAATGAATGTGTAATTAAAACAAATAAACAGCTAAAACAATACTCAAAGGAACTAGGACAAATAACATTTACACAATTAACTTAATCAAATCCTCGGCCAAATGTCTTATGACACGGAAGAGGAATCATGGTTTGTGGCACGACGACTCGGTCACTGCACCCAAGACTCATCCACAAGATGAGTCGAGTGGCTTAGTCGAGAGGCTTACCCAACCTCAACAACTTGGTTAATAAAATCTGAATGCTTGTCAACAAGGAAAACAACCTAGGACACAACACAAGTTAACTAACCAGAGCAGACCTCAAGTGTACTTGAGCTCCTGCATATGGATCTATTGATTCACATGGAGCCAAGTCACTCAATAGAAGTCAATATTGCTTAGTCATAATTGGCGACTACTCTGGGTTTACAGGTTAGGTTCATCAAACATAAAAATGATACCTAGATCAATTAATCAATCTATTCAAATTAATCGAGAATCAAAAAGACCTTAAGGTTAAAAAGACTTAGAAGCGATCATGGTGGTGAATTGAAAATCAAAGGTTCACCGACGTAACCTAAGCGGATACCACCATGAATTCTCTTGCCCTAGGACCCCTCAACAAAATGGCCTAGTGGAGCGGAAAAACCGAACTCTACAAGAAGCCGCTAGGACCATGTTGAGCGAATCGACCTACAGATAGGTTTTGGGCGAGCCGTGAGTCGACTTGCTATGTCCAAAATAGGATCCTTATGGTAAAGGCACCTTAAGACCTCGAGATTTATCACGATAAAATACCTAACATCAAGTACTTTAGGGTATTTGGGTGTAAGGTACATATCCTAAACACTAAGGATTACCTAGGGAAATTTACATCCAAAACCACGACCGGAATCTTTCTAGGATACTCGACTACAAGTCGAGCTTATAGAGTATATAACCACGACACCCTTAGAGTCGAGGAGACTATCAATGTAGTATTTGATGAAGGACATGAACCTACAAAACCCAGACCCCAAGTGTTGGCCTCATAACAAACTCGTCTCGATCACGAGATCGAGTCTAATCCACATCAACCAACTTCTCTTGTCGACCAAGTGACAAGTGATCCAGTCAAACTAGTGTTCAACCAAGTCACCCCATTGATCAAGCATTAGGTGACTGAGCCCAATCTAGGATTAGGACTAACCACCCTATGATCAAAGTGATAGGAGATCCTAATCTAGGAGTTCGAACTAGAGCATCCTATAGGAACCTTAGTCAAATTTCCTTAATTTCAAAGATAGAACCCAAATCAATTGAATAAGCTCTTCTTGATCCCGATTGGATTATTGCAATGCAAGAAGAGCTAGCTCAATTTACTAGGAATGAAGTGTGGGAATTAGTACCACCACCTAAAGACAAAATGATAATTGGAACAAGGTGGGTGTTTCGAAATAAGCTTGATGATAAAGGTGAAGTAGTTAGAAACAAGGCTAGGTTAGTCGCCAAAGGGTTTAGTCAAGTCGAAGGCTTAGATTACGACGAAACCTATGCCCCAGTAGCTAGACTCGAATCCATTCAAATGTTGCTAGCTTATGCCGCACATCGAGGATTTAAATTGCTTTCAAATGGATGTTAAGTCGGCATTCCTAAATGGATACATTAAAGAAGAAGTTTATGTTAGCCAACCCCCCGGATTCAAAAATCTAGATAAACCCGACCATGTTCTAAAACTTAAGAAAGCTCTCTATGGACTTAAACAAGCTCCTCGAGCTTGGTACGAGAGACTTTCAATCCATCTTAAGTCAAAAGGGTTTAACCAAGGCTTAGTTGACCCAACTCTCTTCGTAAAAACCTTAGGTAAAGAAATATTCATAGCTCAAATTTACGTAGACGATATAATTTTTGGAACCTCTAACTCAGCCTTACTAAACGAGTTCGTTTCACTCATGGAAAGTGAGTTCGAAATGAACTTGGTAGGCGAGTTAAGTTTCTTTTTAGGTCTACAAATTAAACAAACTAAGGATGGTATATACCTATATCAACAAAAATACACTAAGGAGTTAATTAAAAGATTTGGAATGCAAGACGCTAAGGTAATAAACACCCCAATGGCGATAAATGTTAACATAGGAGAAGACCTAGAAAGTAAGTCCATTGACTTAAAATACTATAGGAGCGTAATAGGGAGTTTCCTATACTTAACTGCGAGTCGACCCGACATCCTATTCGCAGTAAGTATGTGCGCCAGGTTTCAAACTTGTGCTAAGGAGTCTCACCTAACCCTAGTTAAGCGTATCCTTAGATATCTTAAGGGTACACTTAACGTTGGTATTTGGTACCCTAGATCTATGGAGTTCGATCTAATCGGCTACTCCGATTCGGATTATGCCCGAGTAAGCTCGATAGAAAGAGCACGAGTGGTTGCTGTCAACTTCTACTCAGAGTCTAGTGAGTTGGTGCGAGGAAGCAACAATGTGTTGCTTTATCTACCACCGTCGAATACATCGCGATGGGTGAGTGTGTCATGACTTCTTTGGATGAAGCACACTCTCCGCGACTTTAAGTTAGACTTTACTGAATACTAAACTTCACGTAGATAACATTAGTTCAATTAATCTTACAAAGAATGATATGTCACTCTAGGACCAAACATATAGAGGTCAAACACCATTTCATTCGAGAACATGTGGCCAACGAGCCATACACCTCGAATACGTCGAATCAAGTCTAACTTGCGGATCTATTTACTAAACCCCTACCCGAAGCCGAGTTTAGTCTATTAAGATGAAAATTGGGCATGTGCGTAATAGAATAGGTACATGCAAATTATATGTTCTTACTACTATTTCTTTAATTTCATTTTTATGGAACTAGCATAGGACATACCTTAGATATCATGCACCTATAGATTTAAGGAGCCAGTACATCTCACAACACATAGGACTAATGTGTTTGTGTACTTAGCCACGTAGATGGGCGTGAGATGTTAGGACCTTACTCCTGGTTCCAGATGTAGAGATAGTGCATCGCTATGAACTACGGAGTATAATCATACATACTAACCGACTCTGACCAGGACTGGTTGATCTTACATATCAATCAAGCCAAATATGAGTCAAACATTTTATAGATGAGCTTATTTTTAGTATATTTTTTTTTTATATAAAAAATGGGGAACATGCTTGGACCTTAAATTTAACACTTATTTTGTTTTCCACACACCCCTTACTCTTTGATATGATAAAAAGGGGAGAAAAAGGCCAAAGTTAAGGGGTCATTTTTTTTGATAACTTAACTCTTACTTCATATTTAAAGCAAAAGTTAAAACTTAGTTAACTTTTACCAAAAGGGCAAAGAATTCTTAACTTAAACTTATTTGTGTCATCTACGTTTTACTTAAACTTATTTTTTAAACTTTATGTCGTTAATGTTTTACTTAAGGGGGAGAAAGGGCTTAACTAAAACGTTTTACTAAGGCCAACTTTAAGTAATGTTAATTACTTAAAGCAACCCTCAAGGGGGAGGATTAAGGTCTTTCTTCAAGACTCGCCCTCGGTCAAGGGGGAGGTTTCCTCAAGGGGGAGTACTTGAAGAAAATCCTTACTACTCCAACTTAATCTTCATATTTTTTGTTTCTCATGCACATTATTACTCTTCATGCTTGCTATTTACTTAACTTTGTATGTGGGTTTGCCATAAATCAAAAAGGGGGAGATTGTTGGTGCAGTAGGCACCTAAGTCGAACCTAAGTTTTGATTATAGCAAACGATACAAAGTTAAGAATATATTGTTATCTCATGAGATAAATCAAGTGTGAGAAAAGTCTCAGCAACTTTGGGTGAAGGCTAGCGACACCCGGAGGAAGCGCGGTGGTGAGGCGACACTCAAGAGACCGGAGGGAGCCAAGGAATTGGAGTGGAAGGCGGAAGCAAAGCAACACGTAAATCTTGAGGTAAGCTTCGTGTGTGCGGCGTAAGTAGTTGTATCCTCTCTATGGGGATGATTTTAGCGTAGATCCGACCAAAGACTTCTTATAGATGGTCTAGGTCGAGATCGGATGGTCGACCATCGAAATTATGTTTTGTTGAGCTAACCTTGCCTTGCGGCATAGCATCATTGCCAGCTTGGAGGACTCATTGCCGTCAAGCGATCATTGCCAGAAGGTCGACCAATCGTGATCTGCCATCGATCGATGATGATGGCGATCGTGATGGTCAAAGGATCAGCCTCGAGTAGTCAAGAGTTATCACCATTTTTCAAGGGGTTTTGTGCCCATTTGTGATTGGCTAAAGACCCATTCGATGAGGGGCTCAAAGGCTATAAAAGGAGGGCCAAACCTAGGGTTTTTCATCATTTCAAAGGCTTCCAAGTGCTTCCGATACGCTCTGACTCTCCGACATCCCTACGACGAAGCGCTGCCGAGACGACGACTAGAGCTTCAACCTCCAACCTTTAAAGTGTCGTAGAAAGTTCTAAATTGTATTTCAGTTCATTCCTTTTAGTAAAGCTTTCATTATAACGAGGAGAGGGGGAGTGTCCTTCTACCTCGGGCTTTTTGTATCCGTCTAACTCCTACCTCCAACGAGGAGGAGTTCTTTAGTAGTTTGCCCTCCATACGTGGTCAAGGACCACTAGGGCCTTGGAGTAGTAGCCTTCAGCTACGAACTAAGTAAATCTCTTGTGTCTATTGTCTTCTTTACTTTTTGTTTTGTTTATCTTTCCGCTGCATATAAGTTTTTTTTTTTAAAAAATGAATTCGTACTAAAAAGTTTCTATCGCTATTCACCCCCCCCCCTCTAGTGATCCGATCGATCCAACACATGCTTCCATTGCGACTGAAACGATTTCATGCTCGCTTTATGTTTGGTCCAACCAAACCTAGTTTCTCTCGGTTTGAGAATCCCATTCTCAAGCTCGTTTTAAATCCTTTGGATTACGCTCGTTGTGCGTGTGACCAAATAGGTTCTCGATTTATGTTGGCTGTCTATAATTAACCATTAATTATAGAACGATCATGAGTGGCACCTAGTAGTACATCATGATCCCCAATTAACCGAAAAGATCAACGGTTGATCCAGAACTATTTAAAAACCCTTGGCTCGAATGATTCGTGCCCCATTCCCTTCACTCATCTTATACCCACTTGGTTCAGGACATGGTCTATTGTGTCAGTCCCCACTAGGCTGACTACGTCACACCTAGCCCAAGTATCATTTCCTCGTCCTACGTATTCTAGTTACTCCACATGTATCGAAGAATACCTTACTCTAAACATTTAATGCTTTGGCCAAAGACTATAGTAACAATCCGACGAGAGGCCATGGGTATACATCTCCTCGCAAGGAGTGGTGAATCCTTTATAGGCTATTCAAACACCTTCGATCACTTCGACTTATACCCAATCATCCCGGGTCCACATCTCCTTAGAGATGCTTGCTTAAGATGTCAAAGCATAAGTCTCTATGATCAAGATGACTTGAATACCGCAAGTCAAAGGAACATCGCACTTAAGCCACAGTAAGAACTTCATTGACATATCTATATATGCAGAGAACCATATGAAGTCTTACGGCTGGTCACTCCAATGAACTAGTTACCATAACTAGCATCCACGATTAACTCCAGACATCACTATGTCTCCAACCAGTGAGAATCAACTGCTTGGATACACCAAGGAGTATACCTCATGCTAGTCTCGACAGAATTGATGGTGTCCAAATCCATCAATTCATCGACTAGGGATAATTCCGATACATCACAATTATACATGTAGAGATACTCACTAGTTGTGATCCAATCACAAATTCTCTCATGCTATGAATCGTATCATGGACATTCAGTAAATGAGTTTAAGATCCAATCAAATACATAAAACATGTATACTCAAATAGTGAATCTTCATTTATCATATAAATGGTTCATACATAAGGCGATTGCCTTAGGACATCTCTCATATATTACTAACAAAGTACACGCGCTCCTTAATAATTTCCTATAACCATATTCGACCTTGTGATCCGCAAACAAACTCATCCGATGGGGAGGAAGGCACTCAGAGCCGACGCACAAGTTTGTTTGCATCACTTGTCAAATCGTAATAGAGGTCGTGAGAATTTATAAAAATATCCCTCTCCCACTTAGTAATTTGAAATTGAGGAATTTTCTAGCCTACGACATGCATATCAAACAATAAGAAATAAATATGAAAAATAAAAAATTTCCAACTATTATGGCTTTTCTCTTCAATATGTCTCCCGTCATATCGCCTTCTCGTCCGCTCCTCCTACGCCATGTACGAGCCATCCGGAGATCCGAGCCGAGACTAAAATCTATTTTAATTTACATCCATCGATCTTATACTCCACGAGGGAGTGTACATGAAATCTAGATCAAAAGTAAACTAAAATAAAAAGAGTGGTTAAACAATGTCGTATCTAATTTACAAAATATTAAATACTAGCCTCGTCAACCCTAAGGATTCAACAAAATATACACATACAATCACATACACACATATGGCCATAATAGTCGGATCTTTATGCCTGCAACCAAAGAGTTAACCTATGCATATCCTACTATTATCTGGCACATATAATATATGAAAAGTGCATAAAAATTAATCGAATCCTAAACACACAAAATCGGAAACCTTTGCTCTGATACCAATTGAAGGTTTGGTTTCATTGATCCATCCGTGAGGGGAAACATCGCTTCCCACTACACCTTGATTGTTTGTTCATGGCGATCCCATCGATGTCCCCGGATTAAAAAAAAATTAATCCTAGACAAAAGGGATTGCCCAAACAATCAAGTCATCGTCATGCTATTCGTTTAAAGAGGTCACTTGAACAAACTTGTTGTTCAAGTGACCAACCTCTATTCTACGAGTAGCCACGGAATAGACAATGTCTGGATCGCCAGTTTTTGTGTTTATGTTCGGGATCCAAGTATTATTTAGCCACATACATAAAGTAAACATCCACATAAAGCATACATATAATTGAAAAGCAATTATATCAAAATACAAAGGAAGACTAATCAAAATAAACAAGATTATACATCTTGTTATACCTCTTGATCTTCTATTGTATGTCCTTCCTCCTTTTTGACGTCGTGTGGGCGACGATCTTCCAAAAGTCGAAGCCCCCTAGATCACCAATCTTCCTTTCCTTGTTCACTCCGAACAAAGGAAGATCATCAAACAAAACTCTTCTTCCTATCTAGAACCGGCCACCAAGTCAATAAACTCGATGTTGCCGCTGGCCAAGGAAGAGAACATGGAGTATAGGAACCGGCCAAAGGAAAAAACATGAGAGCATGGGTGCCGGCCAACACTTGGAGAAGAGAAAGGAAAGCAATCCTTCTCCTTGTTGCCGCCCAAACCCTAAACTAAGCTCTCCTAATTTCCGGCCAAGGATGAAGGGAAGAAGAATAGGTTGATCTCCGGCCAAGGTAGAGGGAAGAAGAAGAGGGGTCGACCAACCTTAGGAAGAAGAAGAAGAATCCCTCCTCCACTTGTTACCGCCCACCACAACTCCAAAACCCTAAACCTAGCCGCCCACTCCCAATCCTATCCCAACTAGGATTGTTGTCGCCCAAGGGAAGCAAACCCCAACCTCTTCCATCAAGTTGCCGCCCACCCCTATCACCTCCTTTTATAGAGTTAGGGATAAGCCATGATTTAATCTCCTCCATTGGTTCTAGGGATTTAATCTCAACCGTCGGATCTAGAGATTTAATCTCAACCGTCGGATCTAGAGATTTAATCTCTACCTTTGGATCTAGAGTTTTGTTTCTATCCATTGGATCTAAGCTTCATGAGGTGTTAATAGGCTACAATAGGTACCATGAGGAGGAGTTGGATCTTGGCCACCCATGGATCAAGCCCACATAAAGTCCGATCCATAAATGATAATCCAATCCACTAAAGGATTATCATTGATCTACCTCACCAACCCCCATAGTTAATATGGGCTCCATATATTATTTGTACATTTTCTCCCCATGTTTAAGATCTCGAATGTCCATCGATTAATTAATTTACTGACCATTAATTAATCAACATCTAACTCCATGAGTAGTAGCACTCAACCTTTTCATCATGCCGGACCAAGTCCACCTGCAGGGTTTACATGATGAACCTTATGAGCTCCTCAAGGGGACATCATCATCCTAATATATAGGACACGGTTTCTTCCTATAATCAACGGCACACCATATAAATAATATCATTTCCTAACTTACTGAGCCTATCGATTTAATCTATAAATCTCGCCCATTGGTAAATCAAAGAAATGAATACTAAGTATATGTGTCCGTTATTATATCGGGATTAAGAGCATGTACAATATAATATCTTAGGTCCGATTCAATTATGTAGTCAGCAATAAATCGAATCACCTCTAAGTCGGTCCTGCTCAATACACACAAAGTGCACTAGTGTGATTCTATGGTCAAGACAAACCAATACCAAATCACACTACAACCATTCCAATGGTTTGTTCAAAGCCATCTCGGTTGTGAGCCTTTACTTATACTTTACAAGGAGCCGATAACATGATCTCCCGCGTGACACCACACACCATGTTATCTATAATGTAATGTATTAGACAATATTGCATAACCATAAAAATATGCAAACAATGATCATGTGATTCTTATTTCAAAAATAAAGATGTTCATACAAAAGATAGAATTTTCAGTATACATCCCAACAGTTACATTTTGGCTTCTATGTCAAATGTATTACAACATCAGCATCAAGCCATGCCCACTGCTTATGACATGATGCTCAATCTCAAGGAGCTTTTCGGACACCAGAATCGGGCTACTAGGCAGGAAGCCATGAGGAACTTGATGACGACCACCATGATTGAGGGAACACTCGTGAGGGATCATGTTCTCAAGATGATGGCTCATTTGAATGAGATGGAACTCCTTGGAGCTGAGATCGATGGGGAAACCCAGGTCGATATCATTCTCCAGTCTCTACCTTGGAGTTTTGAGTAGTTTTTCTTGAACTACAACATGAATAAGAGGTTTTATTCATTGGCGGAACTTCTGACAGAACTCCAGGTGGTAGAGGGGCTTTTTCGTTAGAGTACTCAAGCTCAGGCCATGGTTGCCCAAAAGGTTTCTACTTCTAAGCCAAAAGGCATGAAGAAGAAGAAACAAGGTGGGGCAATGGTGGCGAGAGGATCTCAGGGAGGAGTGAAGAAGCCGAAAGGCAAGTGCTTCACTTGCAAGCAGACTGGACATTGGAAGAAGGACTGCTCCAATCGAAAGCAGAACAAAGGAATATCTTTTGGTCTAGTCGTTGAAACATGTTTAGCGGTGTTATCTACCGGCACCTGGTGTGTAGATACAGGAGCCACTGATCATGTCTGCAATATTTTGCAGGGGTTGCAGGAAACCAGATGACTGGCTGAGGGGAAGATTTTCGTTTACTTGGGCGATGCTACGAAGGTGGCGGTTATTGCAGTGAGAGATGTTTATTTGTCTTTTGAGAGGAATAAAATTTTGATTCTGAAAAATTGCCTTTATGTACCTTTATTTAGAAAGAATTTGATTTTGGTTTATAAATTATTTATGGATGGATATTCTATTTTTTTTAATGACAGAGTTGTTATAAAAAGGAATAGGGAGATTATCTGTTCTAGTGCATTGATAGGAAATTTATATACCCTTGAACCAAAAGCTCCCACGATGCAAATAAAAGTAAATAACTCATCTTCTAATTCTAATAAGAGAAAAGAACCTTTGAAAATGAACCAAACATATCTTTGGCATCTAAGGTTAGGTCATATTAACCTAAGTAGAATTCAAAGGTTTATAGCTGATGGAGCTCTGGGTTCATTAGTGGTGGAAGATTTCCCAGCCTGCAAATCTTGCTTGGAAGGTAAAATGACCAAGAGGCCTTTTAAGGCCAAGGGGTATAGAGCCAAAGATGTGTTGGAATTGGTTCATTCTGATTTGTGTGGTCATATGTCTATCCAGGCAAGAGGTGGTTTTAAATATTTCATCTCTTTTATAGACGATTATTCAAGATATGGATACATTTACTTGATGTGCCGCAAGTCTGAATGCTTTGACAGGTTTAAAGAATTCAAGTCTGATGTGGAGAAACGTCAAGGTAAAAGTATCAAGACACTACGATCTGATTGTGGTGGTGAGTACCTCTTGGGAGAGTTTAGGGATTACTTATCAGAGACTGGGATTCAATCCCAATTGTCTGCACCTGGCACACTCCGGCAGAATGGTGTAGTGGAGCGAAGGAATAGGACTCTTATGGATATGGTTAGATCGATGATGAGTTATTCTGAGTTGCCAGATTCATTCTGGAGGTATTCTCTGGATACGACAGTGTATATTCTGAACTTGGTACCATCTAAATTGTGACTTCTACTCCCACAGAATTGTGGACTGGGCAAAAGCCTAGTCTGAGACATATTCGGATTTGGGGGAGTCCAAAGACATGTGAAGGCGATACGTAAGTTGGAACCTCGCATGTATGTGCATGTTCGTTGGCTATCCTAGAGGAACGAAAGGTGGTTTATTTTATAGTCCTAGAGATCAGAGGGTGATCGTTAGCACAAATGCCAGATTTCTAGAGGAAGACTATGTGATGAACTACAAGCCCATGAGTAAGATTGTTCTGGAGGAATTAAGAGGGGAAGTCACTACTTCAGCACCACCGGTACAAGAGGATATACCACAAGTGACTGCACCGCATGTCATAGAGGATACACAGGTGATACCTCATCGTAGTGGGAGGGTTGTTAGACAGCCTGATAGATTTATGTTCTTGGGAGAATCTTTTGATTTGGTCCCTGGCAAACATGAACCTGATCCCTGGACATATGACGAGGCAATCCAAGATAAAGATGCGGTATCTTGGCAAAGTGCAATGATTTCTGAGATAGAATCTATGGATTCAAATCAGGTCTGGGAGCTAGTAGAACCACCCAATGGTATAAAACCCATTGGATGCAAGTGGATCTACAAAAGAAAGAGAGGATTAGACGGGAAGGTTGAGACCTTCAAAGCAAGGTTTGTTGCGAAAGGGTATACTCAGAAAGAGGGTACGATTATGAGGAGACCTTTTCGTCGGTAGCCATGCTTAAGTCTATCTAGATTCTCTTATGTATTGCTGCTCATATGGATTATGAGGTATGACATATGGATGTCAAGATAGCTTTCCTTAATGGAAGTCTTAAGGAAAACATCTATATGAAGCAACCAGAAGGATTCATTGCAAAGGGCAAAGAGCATCTTGTGTGCAAGCTTAATCGGTCCATTTATGGATTGAAGCAAGCTTCGAGATCTTAGAACATCCACTTTGATGAGGTAATCCAGTCTTATGGATTTATTTAAAGTCCGGATGAGTCTTGTGTATACAAGAGATGTGACGGAAACGTAGTGATATTTCTTGTACTATACATAGATGACATTTTGTTAATTGGCAACAATGTCAAGGTGTTATCGGACGTAATGGTATGGTTGTCCAAACAGTTTGATATGAAGGACTTGGGAGAAGTGGGACACATCCTTAGGATCAAGGTTATAAGGAATCGCTCAAAAAGGATGTTGTGCTTATCTCAAGCTTAATAAATAGACACTATTTTTGCTTGTTTTAGCATGCAGAACTCCAAGAAAGGTTTTCTATCTTTTAGGCATGGAGTACCTTTATCTAAAGAGATGTGTTTTAGAACATCAAAGGAGATAAAGGAGATGAAGGCGGTTCCTTATGCTTCGGCAGTAGGAAGCCTTATGTATGCTATGTTATGTACGAGACCGGAAATCTACTTTATCGTGAGCATGGTTAGCAGATATCAAAGTAATCCAAAACAGGGACATTAGACTACGGTAAAGCATATATTGAAGTACTTGAGAAGGACTAGGGATTATATGCTAGTATACCAGGCAGATCAATTACTCCCTGTGGGTTACACAAATTCTGACTTCCAATTAGATAGGGATAACATTAAGTCTACCTCAGGTTTGGTGTTTACTTTGGGAGTGGAGCCATTGTATGGAGTGTCAAACAAAAATGCCTGGCGGACTCTACCATGGAAGCTGAGTATATGGCAGCCTCTGGGGCAGCCAAAGATGTTGTATGGCTCAGGAACTTCTTGATAGACTTGGATGTGATTCCTGGTTTGCTCAGAACTATCACAATTTATTGTGATAATAGTGGTACAGTTGCAAACTCGAAGGAACCACGAGCCCATAAGGCAAGTAAACACATAGAGTGCAAGTACCACCTGATATGAGAAATCGTAAAGCGAGGAGAAGTTGTTGTGGCCAAGATTGCATCAGAGGATAACCTGGCAGATCCTTTCACTAAGGCCCTTCCAGCGAGAGCTTTTGATAGGCATGTGGAGGGAATGGGAATCAGATGTATGGCAGTATGAGGACAGCATAGTCTTTTAGTATAAGTGGGAGATTGTTGGGATGTATACTGAAAAGTCTATCTTTTGTATGAACATCTTTATTTTTGAAATAAGAATCACATGATCATTGTTGTTAGTGAAAGCCCTAGAGTCAATCATGTGATGATTATTCTATGGACTTTGTTGTATCATATTCCTATTTATAAAGGCATGGTTATTATATTTACTTGTATTGGTGCCAAATAACTAAGTATAATAACATCCTTGAGTAGAAGGTTCTTATCTATATCAATTGATTAGTTGAATCGATAATGAGATGATATAAAGAACACTACTCTTAATCATTCCTAGTCAAGTATTAACATTCAGGGACAATGTTAATGCAAAGAGACTAGCATGTAGGTCAATTCGATGACTTGATCTCATAAGTCATGGATATGTGATATCAAGTTGACACATGGGTATGCATTGGAGAATGTATACTGAATGACCTGCCATGAGAAAGTATCATGGATCATTATATGAGTGTCATATACTTTCTCATGTGGCTATTAGTATGACTATTAGTCCTTGGACCTGAAGTCACCATGGTTCCCTACATAAGGAGTTGCATACTTTGGCTTCGTCAAAATCACCCGTAAATGGGTGGACTATAAAGGCGATTACTGGGTATGTAACAAATTATACGGAGGGATGTGAGTGATGTAGATGAGATCTATCCCTCCTATATGACGGGAGTGACATCGTTATTCTTGATAGAGTTGATAGTGAAAGCCCTAGAGCCAATCATGTGATGATTGTTATATGGACTTTATTGTATTATATTCCTATTTATAAAGGCATGGTTTTTATATTTACTTGTATTGGTGCCAAATAACTAAATATAATAATGTCCTTGAGTAGTAGGTTCTTATCTATATCAATCGATTGGTTGAATCGATAATGAGATGATATAGAGAACACTACTCTTAATCATTCCTAGTCGAGTATTAACATTAAGGGATAATGTTAATGCGTAGAGACTAGCATGTAAGTCAACATGATGACTTGATCTCACAAGTCATGAATATGAGATATCGAGTTGACACATGGGTATATATTAGAGAATGTATACTGAATGACCCGCCATGAGAAAGTATCGTGGATCGTTATATGAGTGTCATATACTTTCTCATGTGGCTATTAGTATGACTATTAGTCCTTAGACCTGAAGTCACCATGGTTCCCTAAATAAGGCATTGCATACTTTGGCTTCGTCAAACGTCGCCCGTAAATGGGTGGACTATAAAGGCGATTACTGGGTATGTAACAAATTATGCGGAGGGATGTGAGTGATGTAGATGGGATCTATCCCTCCTATATGACGGGAGAGACATCGATATTCTTGATAGAGTGAGACCAGGAAGTGCATGGCCATGCCCAAATGAATCAACATGAGATATTGAGCTCATTTGATTAGAGTGAGTCTACTTGGAGTTCAAGATTTAGATTGTACCGAGGATGACACAGTCTATGCCTCGATTGGTCAATCTAGATGTCAAGGATAGAGGGACATTGTCACATATTGTGAGAGTCACAATTAGTAGTCACAAAGGTGATGTTGGAGCTCAACATTCTTGTAACTTGGGTAGCAATGATGTGTTGCTAGATACCGCTCATTGCTTATGTTCCTAAATCGGTTTAGGGAATTTTCCAACGTTACAAGAACCTATAGGGTCACACACATAAGAGCAATTAGATAGAGATTAGGTTCATATGATGAACCATGAGGATTAGGTTCATGGGATGAACCAAATTGGATTAAGAGTAATCCAAATTAGACTAATTGAGTTAGACTCAAGTTGATTCAAGTGTTGAATGAGTCTAATATAGATTTGATTCATCAAATAAATTTAAATTAATGAATAGAGATTCATTAAATTAAATTGACTTGAGTCAAGTGGTTAGATTTGATCAACCATGGGAGATAAGAGGTCAAGTTTGACTTGACTTGAGAGGGAAGATGAAAGGTCAAGTTTGACTTGACCAAATGCCATGTCATGATGATGACTTGGCATGGCCGGCCAATGATGATGCTCCACATCATCATTGACTTTGTCATGTGGTGCCACCTCATGAGGGAGACCAAGGGTCATGGGAGTTACATGCATGCATGTAACCCCCTCTCCATGAAGTGGTCGGCCATCCCCATTAGATGTGGGAATTCATTTTGGTGGGTTACACAACTTCATCTTCTTCCTTGGATCAATTTCCCTCAAGCTCTCTCCCCCTCTCCCAACATTCTTGGCCGAACAATCCATAGAGTGCTAGCACACTCAAGGGTGTGTTTTCTCCACCTATTACTTGTGTGGATACCAATAGAGGAGTGTGCACTTGACACTCTAGAGTTCCGGCGAACCTTTTGGATGAGCAGGATTTGCGAAGGGCATCGCATCGAGGTTAACCTCCTTATCATGTAGATCTAAGGTAGATCTAGGGTTTTATATAAACACATACATATTTTTGTTTTAATACATCTTCGCACGGATCCGTGGCCGGGGCTTCCAAGGTTTCTGCAACGCAAAAAGAGGTTTTTGCGGCTCGGAAAAATCCAACAGTGGTATCAGAGCCACGTGCGAAGCATGTATGTGTTTCGTTTATGTAATTTTGTATTAGATATAAAAATTACAGATTTATATGTTTCTGTAAATTTCCTATTTTTATAGAAATTTTGGGTATTTTTCTCGAAGAATCGAAGCAACGAGTGTTGGGACACTTGTAGGCTTCAACCGTCAAGAAAAACTCTTCGAAACGGCGAGTTCTCGCTTTAGGTTTTTGGGACAGTGACTTAAGTTGCTGTAAGATCATTGTAGGGACACTCGCAAATTTTATTTTGCGAGTAGGGGCGCTGCCCCTATCCCCGAAAGGGGCCTTGTCCCGCGATCGCGCCTAAAATTGAAAAAAAATAGGAAAAATTATAGAAATTTTCTGTAAAAAAATACATAATTTAGAATTATGTATACTTCTGTGATTGTCATGGCCTAATAACCCCAATTTGATTGGATGATGTGTTGTAATTCATAATACGGCCTGTGTGCCATTTTTTTTATGGTTGTGCGTGGTGTATAGTGTATGTGACCTGCGCATCGTACCTCTTCTTATGATATTCTAGTTGTAAATAGTTTTAGACTCAAATGTAACTCGAGTTTCATATTTGTAATGTACAAAATGGAGCGGTGGAAAGTCCACTTGAAGACGAGGTTACGAGAAGGGTGCCGACGACACATGGCGGTCAAAGGAAGCGCTTGGAGAAGCCGCTAGCCTTAGGTCGATCTTCTCATTGGCTTGAGAAGATCGTAGTAGGGCCATGACTACATCACAGTTAAACATATATATATATATATGATTTTGCTTGTATGTATGTGATGCATGCTAGTAGAATAATGCTTGTATGTATATGATGCATGCTAGGATAATTTTCTTGTATGTATATGATGCATGCTAGAATAATGATTGTATGTATGTGATGCATGATAATATAGGATAATAAAGGCCTAAATGTGTATAAGATACACATTACGATTAGATTAGATCATAATCGAATCAACTCGAAAATGCCTACCGAGCCTTGATACCCATCACTACCTCGATCATTTGTTGTTGTTGAATCTGCCAAAGCAGAGCAACGCATATTATCTTGGTAGGGTGCGGAGGGACAATCTTGGTCCCGCCTATCACACTTGGGTTAGAGTAAGCTCAATTAGATTGAGCAAAACTAGTTAACTCAATTGGATCGAGTAGAACTATAGGCATATTCCAATCATTGGAAAGATAGGTTAAGATCGCATTTACACTAAATCTTGGGAGATTTAGCCAAAGCTAACTCAAGGTCTTTTGTAAATGTGGGTCTTGATCTTATAAACAAGAGTTGCATAGAGATGTAATCGGTAATGTGTTACCCACCGATCGTACTAAGTCTTGGGCGATTTAGCCAAAGCTAACTCAAGGCTTAGTATGATGTGGATCTTGTCCCGCAAGAATTATAGCTAGTTTGTATGAATCTAGTAATGTGGTTTGACCACATCCATAACTCGATTCTATAAACTTCCTATAATTCAGTGGGAGCATCATTTGATTAAAGGCCTAATTAAATGATAAAAGGAATATGATATTAATTCTCTGCATTGTATGTTGTAGATAACTATGTCGACAAACACGAACACTCTCTCTCTGCGTTCTGTCCTTGAGAAGGACAAGCTCAATGGAGCAAATTTCCTGGACTGGTACAGGAACCTGAGAATTGTTCTCACCCAAGAAAGGAAGTTGTACGTCCTGGAGCAGCCCATTCCGGAGGCACCTCCTGCCACTGCCTCGCGAGCTGACAAAGATGCTTACAAGAAGCATCAAGATGATGCATTAGATGTGTCATGTCTAATGCTCGCGACCATGAACTCTGAGCTTCAGAAGCAACACGAGTTCATGAATGCTTATGATATGGTTGGACATCTTCGTCAACTATATCAAGGACAAGCAAGGCATGAGAGATATGAAGTCTATAAGGCATTATTTGGGTCCAAAATGCAAGATGGGACTCCCGTAGGTCCATATGTACTCAAGATGATTGGGTACGTAGAAAACCTACAAAGGCTGGGATTCCCACTTGGCCAAGAGCTGGCCACTGACCTAATCTTGCAATCTTTGTCACAAGCCTACAATCAATTTATCATGAATGAAATTGATAAGCCACTGCCTAAGATGCTCAACATGTTGAGAACTGCTGAGCTTAACCTTAAGAAGGGAAAATCTGACACCATTTTGATGGTGCACAAAAAGAAAGGCAAGGGCAAGCCTAAAGGTAAGGGAAAGTCCCAAGCCAAGGGCAAACGAAAAGAACTTAAACCCTAAGGAGGGGTAGCCAAGGAAGGGGCTTGCTTCCACTGCAAGGAAGCTGGACACTGGAAGCGTAACTGCAAAGCTTACCTAGAAGATCTTAAGAAGAAAAGAAGTGAGACTTCTACTTCAGGTATAAATGTTATAGAAGTCAATCTATCTATTTCTTCATCATGGGTATTAGATACCGGATGTGCATCTCACATTTGTACCAATGTGCGGTGAGAAATAGCAGGCATTGACAAAGGCGAGGTGGACCTCTGAGTAGGCAATGGAGCAAGGGTTCTTCTTGTTCTTTGTAGGAACTTATGATCTATCTCTGCCCTCTGGGCTTGTACTAGAATTAGATGAATGTTGTTATGTGCCTGCCTTAACTAAGAACATCATTTCAGTTTCTTGTTTGGACAAGAAAGGTTTTTCATTTATAATAAAGAACAAATGTTGTTCAGTTTATTTAAATGATATGTTCTATTGTAGTGTACCTCTAATGAACGGACTCTACTTTCTAGACTTAGAGAGCCCTATCTATAACATAAGTACCAAGAGGTTCAAGTCAAATGAGTTGAACCAAACCTATCTCTGGCATTATCACTTAGGTCACATAAATGAGAGTCGCTTATCTCAGCTCCATAAGGATGGGCTGCTAGACTCATTTGATTTTGAATCATATGAGACATGTGAGTCTTGCCTTTTAGGCAAGATGACCAAGACTCCCTTTAGTGGACACAGTGAAAGAGCAACAGATTTGTTAGGACTTATACATAGTGATGTATGTGGTCGTTTCAATGTTGCTGCTAGAGGTGGTTATAGGTACTTCATTACATTTACTGATGACTTCAGTAGATATGGTTATGTGTATCTTATGACACATAAATCAGAATCCTTTGAAAAGTTCAAAGAATTCAAGAATGAAGTACAAAACCAGCTTGGCAAGAGTATTAAGATACTTCGATCAGATCGAGGTGGTGAATACCTTAGCCAAGAGTTTTGTGACTATCTAGCTGAGTGTGGGATTCTATCCCAACTCACTCCTCCTGGAACACCACAGTGGAATGGTGTATCCGAAAGGGGAAATCATACCCTATTAGATATGGTACGATCTATGATGAGTCACACAGATCTTCCTATATCCTTTTGGGGATATGCTCTAGACACAGCAACCTTTACCCTTAACCGTGTACTATCCAAGGCTGTCATAAAGACACCATATACGATATGGACAGGGAGAAATCCCAAGATGTCTTTCATGATGATTTGGGGTTGTGAGGCTTACGTTCGACGTCAAGTCTCAGACAAACTGGGACCCAAATCTGATAGGTGCTATTTTGTTGGATATCCCAAGGATACAAAGGGATATTACTTCTACATTCCCAGTCAGCACAAAGTGTTTGTGGCAAAGACTGGAGTTTTTCTAGAAAGGGATTTTGTTTCTAGAAAAACTAGTGGGAGTACCTTCGATCTTGAAGAAATTCAAGATAAGGACCATAGCACTGAGGCCTTGATGGAGGTTGAACAGGAACCACAAAGTGTTGTGGGTGATGAGGTTGTTGCACAAAGAGTTGTGGAATAACCACCTGTTCAGGTAGACCTACCTCTTCGCAGGTCTGATAGGGTACGTCGTCAGCCTGAGAGATACTCATTTCTCTTGTCTGACCATGATGACGTTATGCTCATTGAGAATGAGCCTACCTCCTATCAGGAAGTTGTGATGAGCCCAGATTCTGAGAAATGGCTAGAGGCCATGAGATCTGAGATGGAACCCATGTACACCAACCAAGTATGGACTTTAGTTGATCCACCTGAAGGGGTCAAACCCATTGGGTGTAAGTGGGTCTTTAGGAGAAAGACTGACATGGATGGACTTACACATACCTATAAGGGCCGATTGGTAGCTAAAGGTTTCAAGCAAATTCATGGTATTGACTATGATGAAACCTTTTCTCCAGTGGAGATGTTTAAGTCCATTAGGATCTTGCTTGCTATTGCAGCATACCACGATTATGAGATCTGGCAGATGGATGTCAAAACTGCATTTTTGAATAGAAACTTACTCGAGGATGTGTACATGACACAACCTGAGGGTTTTGAAGATCCACATCATACTGGGAAAGTATGCAAGCTGTAAAGGTCCATTTATGGGCTAAAGCAAGCCTCTCGGAGCTGGAATCTTCGATTCGATGATGCGATCAAACAGTTTGGTTTCATCAAGAATGAAGATGAACCCTGTGTCTACAAGAGGGTTAATGGGAACACAATTATCTTCCTTATATTGTATGTGGATGACATACTACTCATTGGGAATGACATCCCTTCGCTACAGTCTGTGAAGACTTGGCTGGGGACGTGCTTCTCAATGAAAGACTTAGGTGAAGAAGCCTGTATTCTAGGCATCAAGATCTATAGAGATAGATCTAAGAGATTGCTTGGCCTAAGTCAGAGTACATACATTGACACAGTATTACTACGGTTTGCCATGCAGAATTCCAAGAAGGGAATTTTGCCGATGTCACATGGTGTGAGTCTTTCAAAGACTCAAAGTCCCTCTTCTAGAGAGGAGAGAGACCGCATGGATAAGATCCCTTACGCATCTGCTATAGGATCTATCATGTACGCCATGTTGTGTACTCATCCTGATGTCTCGTATGCTTTGAGAATGACGAGTAGATACCAGTCAAATCCAGGTGAGCGTCACTGGATAGCAGTTAAGAATATTCTTAAGTACTTGAGAAGGACTAAAGAATATTTCTTGATATTTGGAGGCGATGAGGAGCTAGCTGTAAAGGGTTACAGTAATGCCAGCTTCCAAACTGACCAGGATAATTATAGATCGCAGTCAGGGTTCATGTTTTGCTTGAATGGTGGCGCTGTGAGCTGGAAGAGTTCGAAGCAAGACACAGTTGCTGATTCTACAATGAAGCGAGTATATTCGTGCATCGAGGCGTGAAGGAGGCAGTTTGGATCCGCAAGTTCATTACTGAGCTTGGGGTGGTTCATAGCATAGCAGATCCCATAGAGCTCTATTGTGACAACAATGGAGCGATTGCACAGGCTAAGGAACCTCGCTCACACCAGCGGACCAAACACATACTACGGCGCTTCCATCTCATTCGAGAGATTATCGATAGAGGAGATGTGAAGATTGTTAGTTATAGCCCTAGAACCAATCATGTGATGGTTGAATAGGGAACATTTTGTATCATATTCTATAAAGGCAAAGGATTGGTTATTATATTTACATCTTGCTTGTGCCAGCTAATTTAAATATAATAATGCCCTAGAAAAGTAGGTTCTTATCTACAGCACATCAATTGGCAGAATTGATTATGAGAGGATGTAGAGAACACTTTCCTAAATGTTCCTAGTCGAGTATTAATATGCAAGGGCAATATTAATACATAAAGACTAGCATGTAGGTCAATTGATGACTTGATCTCACAAGTCATGGATATATGATATCAAGTTGACACATGGGTATATATTGGAGAATATATACTGAACTGACCCGCCATGAGAAAGTTTCATGGATCGTTATATGAGTGTCATAAACTTTCTCATGTGACTATTGGTATGAATAGTCCTTAGACCAGAAGTCACTACGGTTCCCTACATAAGGAGTTATGTACTTTGGTATCGTCAAACGTCACCCGTAACAGGGTGGACCATAAAGGCGATTACTGGGTATGTAACAAATTATGCGGAGGGATGTGAGTGATGTAGATGTGATCTATCCCTTCCATATGACGGGAGTGATATCGGTGGGCCCCTTGATTGAGTAGAACTACTAAAACGCATGGTCATGCTCGAATGAGTCAATATGAGATATTGAGCTCATTTGTTTGAGTTAGTTTACTCAGGGATCAAGAAACACATAGATTGATCGAGGATGACACGGTCTATGCCTCATTGATCAATCTGATATCAAGGATAGAAGGACACGGTCATATATTATAGTAGTCACGGAAAGGTTAGTCGGATCTTGACTTATCTCGTAACTTGGGTAGCAATGATGTATTGCTAGATGTTGCTCATTGCTTGTGTATCTAAAAGAGTTTAGGTCCACTTCCAACGTTATGAGAGCCTATAGGGTCACACACAAAGAGCATGATAATTAGAGGAATTAGAGTATTCTAGTTTGACTAGAATAATATGGGAATAAGCTTAAGTACAAAATGGTTTTTGGACTTTAAGCTTAATGAGAATTTTAGCTAATTGATTTAATGAGATTAATTCAATATGTTACCTTATTGATTTAATAAGATTAATTCAATATGATAACATAAGCTTAATTGAATTAATAAGATTAATTCAATATGATAACATAAGCTTAATTGAATTAATAAGATTAATTCAACATGCATGAATGCCACATAAGAATGTCACATAAGCATGCCACATAAGCATGCCACCTAAGCATCCACCTAAGCTAGTTAAGGTGGAAGGAAACAAAATGGTTTTGTCTCCTTAAGTGGCCGGCCAAACAAGGAAGCCAAATCCTTTTTGAGTGTGTCTCAATGCAATGGATTGCATTGAATGTGAAGGAGGTGGAAGGGTTTTTCCAACCCTATAAAAGGCTCCATGGAGTGGCCGGCCATAGAGAGTTTTTGGTGTTGTGGTTGTGAGAGAGCTTGGTGGAAGCTTTGGTTGTGTGGGTTTGTGAGTGTAGGCTAGCAAGAAGAGGAGTCTTCTTCTTCCTTTCTCCTTTTCCCTCTCTTCCTCTCCTTTAGGGACTTCTCTAGCAAGAAGTAAAGGAGAGCTCTTCTAGTTTTCCTTTTGTGAGACAAGAGCGTGCTCGTGTGGATACGTATAGAGGCACGGACACTTGAACGTGCTAAAGATCCAACAAACCGAAAGGAAAAGCGGGATTAACAAGGGCACGTAACAAAGGTAATCCTCTCCTATAAGATAGGTTTGGTTTAGAGAAATTTATTTTATACGAGTTTGCTTTCGCATGGATCACTTGGAAGGGATCCTATTTTCCGTTGCGCATATGCCATTTGGCATACGAGATTCCCTACAGTGGTATCAGAGCCACTTGCGAAAGATCGTATAAAAATAGGTTTTCTCTATTTTATATGTGATATAGAAGTAGGATAAATTTTATTATGAGTTGATAATTGCATTAGCAAATTTTCAAACATAATAAAATATCCAATGTCTTTTAAAAGTTAAAATGACATGGTGCATGGTTATGGCCTAGTCCCAAAAAGTTTGTGATTGTGTGTTGTAATTCTTAATACGGCCTGCGTGTCGTGCCTTTCTCCTAATATTCTTGTTGTAAAATTAGTTTTAGACTCGAATGTAACTCGAGTATTTCTCCTTTTGTAATGTACAAAACAAGGATGGAGGGTCCATTGGAAGATGAGGTTACAAGGAGGAAGTCAACACACAAGACAACCAAAAGGAAGCACTTAGGAGAAGATGCTATCCCTAGGTTGACCAATCAATCTTTTCATTGGCTTGAGAAGATTGTAGAATAAGGGCCATAACCATGACACGTTAGTTTAATATGTATGTGATGCATGTTAGTTTAGCTTGTATGTGATGCATGATTAGTTTAGCTTATATGTGATGTATGCTAATATGTATATGATACATGTTTATTTCTTAATAAGTCTAAACGATATGCCTACCAAAGTTGGTACTCACTACTTCCTCGATCATTTGTTATTGGGTTTGCCAAAGCAAAGCAATGCATTTTATCTTGGAGGGGTGCGAGTGGACAATCGTGATGGCCCGCTATCCGACTTGGTTAAGACTTAATTAAGGGTTTTCTTAATTGGTTAAGAAAGTAGAGGCATATATTAGCTTTGAACATAAGTGTTAACATTAGTTTTGTGTGATTTCCGAACATCAGCTTTGTCTTAGAAGTGGTCGTTGCTCCGATATCCAAGAAGGCCCCAGCCTCGCCACGGAACTGGAATAAACACGAAACTAATCTCAAACTTAACCCAAGCTATTAACGAGTTACATCAGATGTAATTGGCAACAGATTGCCTACCTAATTATACTACGTCTTGGGCGATTAGCCAAAGCTAACTCAAGACGAATTATGATGTGGATCTTTATCCCATATAAATTTATAGCTAAATAGTAGCTATGAGAATTTAGTGGGAGCCTCATTTAATTAAAGGCCTAATTAAATGATTTAGGTATGATACTTAACTTTGCATTTTAATGTTGTAGATCACCATGTCATCTAACCACACACCTCAACTTCACGATCTGTCCTTGAGAAGGACAAGCTCAATGGAGCAAACTTTCTTGGGTATAGGAACTTGAGGATTATCCTCAAGCAAGAACGCAAACTATATGTCCTAGAGCAGGCTACACCTGAAATACCCGACCCTACGGCCACTCGTGCTGAAAAGGATGCTTATAAGAAGCATCAAGATGACGCATTAGATGTGTCATGTCTTATGCTTGCCACCATGAACTCTGAGCTTCAGAAGCAACATGAGAACATGGATGCCTATGATATGGTTGAGCACTTGAAACAACTATATCAAGGACAAGCTAGGCACGAGCGTTTTGAAGTGTCTAAGGCTCTTTTTGCATGCAAGATGCAAGAAGGAACACCTGTAGGAACTCACGTACTCAAAATGATTGGGTACGTTGAGAACCTTGAAAGACTAGGTTTTCCACTGAGCCAAGAATTGGCAACTGATGTTATCCTACAATCGTTGCCGGAAGCATACAATCAATTCGTCATGAATTATAACATGAATGAAATTGATAAACCTTTGCCTGAGATTCTCAGCATGTTAAGAACTGCTGAACCAAATCTCAAGAAGAAAGTTAGTAATGTACTAATGGTCAAGAAGGACAAAGGTAAGCGCAAAGGCAAGGGTAAGACCCAAGCCAAAAGCAAGGCCAATTCATCCACTTCAAAGGGTAAAGGTAAAGTACCTAAGGAAGGGGCTTCCATTCGGTAAGAGGACCGGAACAGGCGGGCTATGAGTCTACCTTGAGGAAGTAAAGAACAAGAGAAGTGGGACTTCTGCCTCAGGTATACACGTTATAGAAGTTAATCTATCTATTTCTTCTACATGTGTATTAGATACCGGATGTGCATCTCACATTTGTACTAATGTGCAGGGACTGAGAAATAGTAGACTAATGGCAAAGGGAAGTGGACCTCAGTAGGCAATGGCGCAAAGTTGTTAGGAACATATTCTTTGTCTTTGCCCACTGGGCTTATCTTAGAACTAGAGGAGTGCTTTTATGTACCTGCATTGACAAAGAACATAATCTCTGTATCTTGTTTAGACAAGAAAAACTTTTCTTTTATAATAAAGGACAAATGTTGTTCCATTTATTTAAATGAAATGTTCTATTGTAATGCACCACTTATGAATGGTCTCTATGTTCTAGATTTAGAAAACCCAATTTATAACGTAAATACCAAACGGTTCAAATCGAATGATTTGAACCCGACATATCTCTGGCACTGTCGCCTAGGTCACATAAATGAAAAACGCATATCCCAACTCCATAAAGATGGATTATTGGACTCATTTTGATTTTGAATCATATGAGGTATGCGAAGTCTTGTCTTTAGGAAAGATGACTAAAACTCCATTTAGTGGACATGGCGAAGAGCGACGGATTTGTAGGACTCATACATCTTGATGTATGTGTCCCTTTCAATGTCGAAGCGAGGAGGCTATAAGTACTTTATTACTTTCGATGATATGAGTAGATTTGGCTACTTATATTTGATGAGACATAAGTCGATCCTTTGAAAAGTTCAAAGAATTCAAGAATGAAGTACAAAACCAACTTGGTAGCGTATTAAGCTACTTGATCGGATCGAGGTGGTGAATACCTTAGTCAAGAGTTTGTGATCACTGGTGAGTGTGGGATAATATCCCAACTCACTCCTGGAACACCACAATGGAATGGTGTATCAGGAGAAATCGTACTCTATTAGATATGGTACGATCAATGATGAGCCGATCGATCTACCTACTTCCTTTTGGGGTTTAGCTCTAGAGATGTAGCTTTCACACTTAATCGCGTTCCATCAGCGTAGAAAAGACACCATATACGATATGGACCGGAAGAGTCCCAAAATGTCTTTTATAAAGATTTGGGGTTGTGAAGCTTACGTTAGACGCCAAGTCTCGGATAAACTAGGACCCAAATCGGATAAGTGTTATTTTGTAGGATATCCCAAGGAAACTAAGGGATATTACTTTTACAATCCCACACTTGGCAAGGTGTTTGTTGCGAAATCTTGTCTTTCTAGAAAGAGAATTTATTTCTAGAAATACTCGTGGGAGGAAAATTCATCTTGAAGAAGTTCAAGATGATGATAACACTAAGGGTTCGTTGGAAAATGAAGAGGCACCACAAAGTGTTGTGGATGAGGAATTTGTTGCCCAAGAGTTGTGGAGCAAACACATTCAAGTAGACCAACCTCTTCGTAGATCTAATAGGATCCGTCGTCAACCCGAGAGATATTCTTTTCTCTTGGTGACAACGGTGAAGTATTGCTTATCGATCTTGGCGAGCCTACATCCTATCAAGAAGCTATGATGAGCCCAGTTAGAGAAATGGCTAGAGGCCATGAGATCGAAATGGAATCCATGTACACTAACCAAGTATGGACTTTGGTTGATCCACGAAGGGGTACAACCCATTGGGTGTAAGTGGGTCTTTAAACTAAAGACTGACAAGGATGGTAATAAGCACACCTATAAAGGTAGATTGGTGGCTAAAGTATTCAACCAACTTCATGGTATTGACTATGAAGAAACCTTTTCACCAGATGCGATGCTTAAATCCATTCGGATCATACTTGCTATTGACCTACCATGATTATGAGATCTGGCGGATGGATGTCAAAAACCGCTTTTCGAATGGAAAACTACTGAGGATGTGTACATGACACAACTGAGGGTTTTGAAGATCCAAAGCATCTGGAAAGGTATGCAAACCGCAAGGTCCATTTATGGACTAAAGCAAGCCTCTCGAATTTGGAATCTTGATTCGATGATGCAATCAAGAGTTTGGTTTCATCAAGAATGAAGATGAGCCTTGTGTCTACAAGAGAAATAGTAGAACACAGTTGTATTTCTTGTCTTGTATGTAGATGACATACTTCTCATCGGAAATGATATTCCCTCACTCCACTGTGAAGATGTGGTTAGGGAATTGTTTCTCGATGAAGGACTTAGGTGAAGTCGCTATATTCTAGGCATCAAGATCTATAGAGATAGATCTAGAAGATTACTAAGTCAGAGTACATACATTGATAAAGTGCTAGATCGTTTTGCTATGCAAAATTCTAAGAAAGGGTTTCTGCCTTTATCACATGGTGTGAGTCTTTCGAAGACTCAATGTCCCTCTTCTAAGGAGGAGAGAGATCGCATGGATAAGATCCCTTATGCATCTGCTATAGGGTCTATCATGTACGCCATGCTTTGTACTCGTCCTGACATCTCGTATGCTTTGAGTATGACGAGTAGATACCAGTCAGATCCAGGTGAAAGTCACTGGATAGCAGTCAAAAATATTCTTAAGTACTTACGAAGAACGAAAGAATATTTCCTGATATTTGGAGGCAATGAGGAGCTAACTGTAAAGGGTTACAGTGATGCAAGCTTCCAAACAGACAAAGATGACTATAGATCGCAATCGGGGTACGTGTTTTGCCTGAATGGTGGGTGTGGTGGAAGAGTTGACGGGACACGATTCTTGATTCTACAACAGCCGAGTATATTGCGCATCGATGCGTGAAGGAGGTTTGGCTCATGAGTTCATCGATGAACTTGGGGTAGTTCCTAACATTGCAGATCCAATAGACCTCTATTGTGACAACAATGGGGCTATTACCGAGCTAAGGAACCTCGATCACATCACGGACCAAACACATCTTTGCGGTGCTTCCATCTCATTCGAGAGATCATCGATAGAGGAGATGTGAGGATATGCGAGTACCGGCGAAGCTAACATCGCAGATCCATTGACCGAGGCTTTGTACGCAGAGGAAGCATGATGGTCACACTAGGTCACTAGGTATTAGATATCATAGTGATTGGTACTAGTGCTAGTGGGAGATTGTTAGTTATAGCCCTAGAACCAATCATGTGATGGTTGAATAGGGAACATTTTGTATCATATTCTATAAAGGCAAAGGATTGGTTATTATATTTACATCTTGCTTGTGCCATTAATTTAAATATAATAATGCCCTAGAAAAGTAGGTTCTTATCTACTGACACATCGATTGGCGGAATTGATTATGAGAGGTGAGAGAACACTTTCCTAAATGTTCCTAGTCAGTATTAATATGCAAGGGCAATATTAATACATAAAGACTAGCATGTAGGTCAATTGATGACTTGATCTCACAAGTCATGGATATATGATATCAAGTTGACACATGGGTATATATTGGAGAATATATACCGAATCACCCATGAGAAAGTTTCATGGATCGTTATATGAGTGTCATAAACTTTCTCATGTGACTATTGGTATGAATAGTCCTTAGACCTGAAGTCACTATGGTTCCCTACATAAGGAGTTATGTACTTTGGTATCGTCAAACGTCACCCGTAACAGGGTGGACCATAAAGGCGATTACTGGGTATGTAACAAATTATGCGGAGGGATGTGAGTGATGTAGATGGGATCTATCCCTTCCATATGACGGGAGTGATATCGGTGGGCCCCTTGATTGAGTAGAACTACTAAAACGCATGGCCATGCTCGAATGAGTCAATATGAGATATTGAGCTCATTTGTTTGAGTTAGTTTACTCAGGGATCAGAAACACATAGATTGATCGAGGATGACACGGTCTATGCCTCATTGATCAATCGATATCAAGGATAGAAGGACACGGTCATATATTATAGTAGTCACGGAAAGGTTAGTCGGATCTTGACTTATCTCGTAGAATGGGTAGCAATGATGTATTGCTAGATGCGCTCATTGCTTGTGTATCTAAAAGAGTTTAGGTCCACGCCAAGCGTTATGAGAGCCTATAGGTCACACACAAAGAGCATGATAATTAGAGGAATTAGAGTATTCTAGTTTGACTAGAATAATATGGGAATAAGCTTAAGTACAAAATGGTTTTGGACTTTAAGCTTAATGAGAATTTTAGCTAATTGATTTAATGAGATTAATTCAATATGTTACCTTATTGATTTAATAAGATTAATTCAATATGATAACATAAGCTTAATTGAATTAATAAGATTAATTCAATATGATAACATAAGCTTAATTGAATTAATAAGATTAATTCAACATGCATGAATGCCACATAAGAATGCCACATAAGCATGCCACATAAGCATGCCACCTAAGCATCCACCTAAGCTAGTTAAGGTGGAAGGAAACAAAATGGTTTTGTCTCCTTAAGTGGCCGGCCAAACAAGGAAGCCAAATCCTTTTTGAGTGTGTCTCAATGCAATGGATTGCATTGAATGTGAAGGAGGTGGAAGGGTTTTTCCAACCCTATAAAAGGCTCCATGGAGTGGCCGGCCATAGAGAGTTTTTGGTGTTGTGGTTGTGAGAGAGCTTGGTGGAAGCTTTGGTTGTGTGGGTTTGTGAGTGTAGGCTAGCAAGAAGAGGAGTCTTCTTCTTCCTTTCTCCTTTTCCCTCTCTTCCTCTCCTTTAGGGACTTCTCTAGCAAGAAGTAAAGGAGAGCTCTTCTAGTTTTCCTTTTGTGAGACAAGAGCGTGCTCGTGTGGATACGTATAGAGGCACGGACACTTGAACGTGCTAAAGATCCAACAAACCGAAAGGAAAAGCGGGATTAACAAGGGCACGCAACAAAGGTAATCCTCTCCTATAAGATAGGTTTGGTTTAGAGAAATTTATTTTATACGAGTTTGCTTTCGCATGGATCACTTGGAAGGGATCCTATTTTCCGTTGCGCATATGCCATTTGGCATACGAGATTCCCTACAAAGATTTGTAGAGTACCCACAGAGGCTAACATCGCAGATCCCTTGACCAAGGCTTTGGCATAGAAAAAGCATGATGGTCACACTAGGTCATTGGGTATTAGATACTACAGTGATTGGCACTAGTGCTAGTGGGAGATTGTTAGTGAAAGCCCTAGAGTCAATCATGTGATGATTGTTGTATGGACTTTATTATATCATATTCCTATTTATAAAGGCATGGTTATTATATTTACTTGTATTGGTGCCAAATAACTAAATATAATAATGTCCTTGAGTAGTAGGTTCTTATATATATCAATCGATTGGTTGAATCGATAATGAGATGATATAGAGAACACTACTCTTAATCATTCCTAGTCGAGTATTAACATTCAGGGACAATGTTAATGCGTAGAGACTAGCATGTAGGTCAACATGATGACTTGATCTCACAAGTCATGGATATGAGATATCGAGTTGACACATGGGTATACATTAGAGAATGTATACTGAATGACCCGCCATGAGAAAGTATCGTGGATCATTATATGAGTGTCATATACTTTCTCATGTGGCTATTAGTATGACTATTAGTCCTTAGACCTGAAGTCACCATGGTTCCCTACATAAGGCGTTGCATACTTTGGCTTCGTCAAACATCACCCGTAAATGGGTGGACTATAAAGGCGATTACTGGGTATGTAACAAATTATGCGGAGGGATGTGAGTGATGTAGATGGGATCTATCCCTCCTATATGATGGGAGAGACATCGATATTCTTGATAGAGTGAGACTACGAAGTGCATGGTCATGCCCAAATGAATCAACATGAGATATTGAGCTCATTTGATTAGAGTGAGTCTACTTGGAGTTCAAGATTTAGATTGTACCGAGGATGACACGGTCTATGCCTCGATTGGTCAATCTAGATGTCAAGGATAGAGGGACATTGTCACATATTGTGAGAGTCACAATTAGTAGTCACAAAGGTGATGTTGGAGCTCAACATTCTTGTAACTTTGGTAGCAATGATGTGTTGCTAGATACCGCTCATTGCTTATGTTCCTAAATCGGTTTAGAGGCATTGCCAACGTTACAAGAACCTATAGGGTCACACACATAAGAGCAATTAGATGGAGATTAGGTTCATATGATGAACCATGAGGATTAGGTTCATGGGATGAACCAAATTGGATTAAGAGTAATCCAAATTAGACTAATTGAGTTAGACTCAAGTTGATTCAAGTGTTGAATGAGTCTAATTTAGATTTGATTCATCAAATCAATTTAAATTAATGAATAGAGATTCATTAAATTAAATTGACTTGAGTCAAGTGGTTAGATTTGATCAACCATGGGAGATAAGAGGTCAAGTTTGACTTGACTTGAGAGGGAAGATGAAAGGTCAAGTTTGACTTGACCAAATGCCATGTCATGATGATGACTTGGCATGGCCGGCCCATTGACTTTGTCATGTGGTGCCACCTCATGAGGGAGACCAAGGGTCATGGGATTTACATGCATGCATGTAACCCCCTCTCCATGAAGTGGCCGGCCAACCCCATTAGATGTGGGAATTCATTTTGGTGGGTTACACAACTTCATCTTCTTCCTTGGATCAATTTCCCTCAAGATCTCTCCCCTTCTCCCAACCTTCTTGGCCGAACCATCTATAGAGTGCTAGCACACTCAAGGGTGTGTTTTCTCCACCTATTGCTTGTGTGGATACCAATAGAGGAGTGTGCACTTGACACTCTAGAGTTCCGGCGAACCTTTTGGACGAGCGGAATTTGCGAAGGGCATCGCATCGAGGATAACGTGTTGGTGCAATCGGCCCAGGTCACGATTGACCAGGACTCGAGTTTGACTCGAATGATATTTTGATGTTCGACAAAAATATATGACAATGAAATTGTCAAGGTAAAGTCCAAGTCATGGGTACTTGGCATGGAAAGTCCAAGTTGAACACTTGACATTTGGTAAAGTCCAAGTCTTGAGTACTTGGCATGAAAAGTCCAAGTGGGACACTTGGCACATGAAAAGTCCAAGCATGGGTCTTGGCAATGTAAAAGTCCAATGGTTGGCGGCGTAAAGTCCAAGCGGAGTCTTGGCGGCGTAAGTCCAAAGTGCCTTGGCGGTGTAGACACCGTTAGCATGACATAGCCGATGGAAGCACCTGAAGGCTAGCACGATGGATGAACAAGTCATGGATAACTTGGAGGGATCCGAGAGGCGTGAGGCTGATGGAGGTGGCTAGAAGGCTTAGGTCTAGGCTAAGGGTAAACTAGCAAGTATGGGGGAACCATACTTGGGTTAAAACCTCATGGTTGAGGTGTGTCAGTCGACTGATGCCATGTGGCAGTCGACTGGACCAAGTCAACTAGGGTTTGACTGCGGGAAGTGGCCTAGCAGTCGACTGCCACTGTTAGGCAGTCGACTGATGGACGAGCAGTCGACTGATTATGTGATCAGTCGACTGATGCTCAGATTTTCGGCCACAGAATGGAGTCTCACTCGACTGCTGAGACGAGCAGTCGAGTGATGGCTCATCAGTCGACTGATGGTCATGATCAGTCGACTGATGTCCTAGCCGTTGGATTTTTCCAGCGTGGATTACACCGTTGTCTCACAGCAACAGTGTGATCAGTCGACTGATGGTCCCGATCAGTCGACTGATCAACCTTTTCCAGCACAGGTTGAAGCTATATAAGGAGCTCGTGATGGAGGAAAAGATAGCGATTTTCTTGGGTGAAATTGAAGGGGGAAGTTGGTGCTTTCCAGTCCTTCAAAGCTAGTTCAAGGCAATCAAAGATCAAGCAATCCAAAGCTCTTGTAAAGTGTTTTTCCTTTACTTACATTTATATTTCATATTTTATTTGCTTGTATCTAATTGATTATTGTTATAATCATTATTGTACGAGGTTTCTCCGCCTCCGGATTGTTCCGAGAAGGAGTGTTTATTAGTGGTTGCATATGCATCACTAGAGCTCGTAGAGTTCGATCCGTGGAGTAAGAATCGTGTGGTTCCGAACCACGTTATATCGTTGTGTTAGCGTGTTGTGCATTTCGTTATCGTTATTACTTTTCTATTTCCGCTGCGCTAACGAAATTGTAGAAACAAACGCGAAAGAATTCCATTGACGCTATTCACCCCCCTCTAGCCGTTACAATATTCCTAACAAGTGGTATCAGAGCCCGGGGCTCTTCTACGGACTAACCGCCGGGAGCTAAGACAAAAGGCTAGAGGGTGAAGATGAAACTCCAAGACAAGCTTGGATGGGATATCAATACTCCACCTCCATATGATCCAGAAGATTTTCCGGCGTGGAGAGCAAGAATGGAAACATTCTTGATGATGAACATAGAGGATTGGTTCATCCTCGTTGAAGGCCTTGAACCCCCTAGGGATAAGAAGGGGAATATCCTAAAATTGAAAAAGTGGACCCAAGAGCAACGCCAAAAGCTCAAGACCGAAGTTAAGGTAACGAAACTTTTGGAAGATTTAATCCCTAATGATGTTTTGTGCAAGCTAGGGGATTACATGTATGCCAAGGAGCTATGGAGAAAACTGGCAAGACTCCATGAGGAGAGTTCATCCTCAAGTGAAAGTGAGGAATCGGAAGTTGAGATGGAGTCAACTTCCGGATCGGAGAAAGAAGAAGTAGAAGAGGTGGAAGAAGCATCTACTTCTAGGATTGAGGAGGAGAGACCATCCTCTACACCGGAGCAACCTCAAGAAGAGCCTTCAACATCCGATCAAGATGAGGAAGCTCAAAATTCAACTCCAACACCTACCACCACCCTAGGTAACTCAACCACTTTATTTTTAAATAAAAATCATATAATGTGTTTTGAGTGTAGGGAATTTGGGCATTATAAGAGCAAATGCCCAAAGAAGGTTAGGAAAGCTCCACCGGCACCAAAAGTCAAGGATGTCGGTTCCCCAACATCTAAAGGCAAGGAGCACATCATATGCTTCAAGTGCAATTCAAAAGGACATTATAGGAATCAATGTCCTAGGGGGAGCAAAAAGACCAAAGAGGGAGCTACACATGTAGGGGGAGCATCCAAGGCAAACCCTAAGGTATATTTGAATAATGCATCTTCCTTAGTTAATAGGCAAAAGCATGCTAGAAGATTTAATTCACTTGCTATTGTACATGAAAAGCATGCTAGAAGTAATAGACATATTTGTTTAGGTGCTAAAAAGGTCCACTTAGGAAATAAGGAGAAATTTGGGACTAATGTCCCTAGAAAAACCTTACCTAAGGAATCTATTAGGAAAATACAAGAACACTTAGGTTTTAACCCTAAATGGACTAGGCATATGCCTAGAAAGGACAATGCCCATGGTTTAAATCAAAACTCAAAAATTGGGCAATTAGAATTGGAGAACCAAGCCTTGAGGTCAAGGCTTGAGAAACTAGAAAAGACCCTTAGGAATATACAAACTCAATTTAAAGGGTCTAATGATCAAAAGTCTGGGTCTAGATCACAAAGTCAACACCTAGGACCTCAAAGTCAAAAGTCAACCAAGGACAAGCATGGTTTGTGTCACAAACCTAAGCCTAAGGTAGCTTACCATAGTGTTCCATTTGATTATGGAACACAATCTAGGTCTAGGAAAACCAAGGTTACTAGGGAAGTTATCCCTAAGAGTAACCAAGGTTTGTGCCTAGTGGCTAAGGTTTCTTGGAAACCTAGGGTGGCCACTAAGAAGGTTACTAGGGAGGCAATCCCTAAGGTCAACCATGGTAAGACCCAAATGACCAAGGCTAATAAGCCTAGAAGGATCATTAGGAAGGTATCTAGGGAGGTTATCCCTAAGGAATACCTAATTAACCCTAGGAGCTCAAATCGGTTTTGGGTTCCTAAGAGCATGATTGATTCTCGCTAGGTGAGTTTAGGGTGTGCCAACCTTGATTGGATGAGTAGTTAACTCAACCATGGTAAAGGTGACACTTTAGGATATTTTCAAGGTTATGGCTACCTTGAAAATACATTTGAGCTTTAATCCTAAAAGATTTTAGGATGTGCCAATATTATTTAAGAAGTTTGATAAAATGATTAAATTGGCACAATTTAGTTTTAGAGATTAGTTTGCCATTTTGGGTTTTTGGTACACTAGGAAGATTAGTGATAATATGGCAAAATATAATTAATTATATCAAATGGAAATTAATATTAAAATTTAGGTATACTTATACCTATATTTTTTTACTTGCCATGATTTGTTTGTCATATGCCATGACATGACACCATGTTTATGTTCTATCATTTATATGTCATGAGTATGCTTAGGGATTAAGGATAAATGTCATGTGTTTTTAGATTTCATATTATGCCATGACATCATGATCATTGGTCATGCTTAATTATTGCTATTATTATGCCATGATCATGTCATGCATTTAATTGATTAAAATTGATATAAGGACTATGGCATGACTTGAAGTCCCATTTATAAGGGAATCAAGTAGGGTTGCCTAGGAAATGCATGAAACCCTAGATTAAATGAACCAAAACCCACATCTCACATCCAATTGACATGTATGTGTATTTATACACCCTAGATACATGTGAGATGCTAGGATATGAGTTAAGTTCAAGGTGCATAGTTTTTGCATCTAGTTGAACCCAAACTCATTTTAACTCAACATATGGATCATTGGGAAAGCTTGTGTACAAATCATGTGCATAGAGCCCAAGGAATATGATCCAAAATAAGATTTTGAAAATATTTTAAAATCATTTTGAAAAACCTTGGTGAAGTCTATCTCTTGATAGCAATCACCATTCATACAAAGTGAGCTTAAACTTTAAAGTTTTTATTCACTTTTGAATTTTGTATCAATTTCTCTATTTTATGGGTAAAATATTTTTCAAACATTTTTCACCCATTGTATTGGTCATAAGTATTATACGTATAAAATTTCATGATTTTTCGATATACGTATAATTAGTTATGATTTTCCAAAACTCATTTCTGATAATTGAAAATCGAGATTTTGATCGATCGACGCCTTACAGGTGTCGGTGTTGATGGGATATCGATTTCTGAATCACTCGACTGATAGCCTGATTTCGGGGTAACCAAGGTTGTTTAACCCGATTTCAGCTGCGGTTAAGGTCCCTAACCACTCCTAACTCTAGGATATGCTTTGGGAAGCATGATGAAGGGTGAAAATCCATTGGATATGGATTAGGAGAGGTGTTTAGGGTTTGTATCAATTTTAAGGTGTTGGAGAGTTCAATGTTGAATTTATAACCTTAATTTTGATGACTTAGAGTTCCTATTGGCTTAGGGACTTTCCAAGGACATTGTTGGTGCAATGGTCAAGGGGGAGCAAGCCTTTAGGGGGAGGTATCCATCTTGGTCTAATGGATGTGTTTTTCTCCTTGAAGAGAAGTTATTGGAAGAGTATCATCAATTTGGGAAAATTGATGGGTTTTTTTTTTCTATACCCAATCTGGAAATTGGGAGAGTGAATAGGATTGCCTCTCTTGAGTGATATGGGACTTATCACTAGGAAGATGGTAGGCATCCTAGATATTTTTAGATCAAGGGGGAGATTGTAAGATCTTATTGGGACGTGAGACTTTGATCTCCTTGGAGAGATAACCTTTTTGATGTCTGTCAAAAAAGGGGAGAATGTTTGGGAAATTATTTGGGATTACCAATTTGGAATAATTGGTAAGAGACTTGAGTTAGTGGTCTAACTCAAATGATTTGTTTGGTTTTTGTCAAACATCAAAAAGGGGGAGATTGTTGGTGCAATCGGCCCAGGTCACGATTGACCAGGACTCGAGTTTGACTCGAATGATGTTTTGATGTTCGACAAAAATATATGACAATGAAATTGTCAAGGTAAAGTCCAAGTCATGGGTACTTGGCATGGAAAGTCCAAGTTGAACACTTGGCATTTGGTAAAGTCCAAGTCTTGAGTACTTGGCATGAAAAGTCCAAGTGGGACACTTGGCACATGAAAAGTCCAAGCATGGGTCTTGGCAATGTAAAAGTCCAATGCTTGGCGACGTAAAGTCCAAGCGGAGTCTTGGCGGCGTAAGTCCAAAGTGCCTTGGCGGTGTAGACACCGTTAGCATGACATAGCCGATGGAAGCAACTGAAGGCTAGCGCGATGGATGAACAAGTCATGGATGACTTGGAGGCATCCGAGAGGTGTGAGGCTGATGGAGGTGGCTAGAAGGCTTAGGTCTAGGCTAAGGGTGGACTAGCAAGTATGGGGGAACCATACTTGGGTTAAAACCTCATGATTGAGGTGTGTCAGTCGACTGATGTCATGTGGCAGTCGACTAGACCAAGTCAACTAGGGTTTGACTGCGAGAAGTGGCATAGCAGTCAACTGCCACTGTTAGGAAGTCGACTAATGGACGAGCAGTCGACAGATTATGTGATCAGTCGACTGATGCTCGGATTTTCGGCCACATAATGGAGTCTCACTTGACTGCTGAGACGAGCAGTCGAGTGATGGCTCATCATTCGACTGATGGTCATGATCAGTCGACTGATGTCCTAGCCATTGGATTTTTCCAGCGTGGATTACACCGTTGTCTCACGATCGATGGTCCCGATCAATATATAAGGAGCTCGTGATGGAGGAAAAGATAGTGATTTTCTTGGGCGAAATTGAAGGGGGAAGTTAGTGCTTTCCAGTCCTTCAAAGCTAGTTTAAGGCAATCAAAGATCAAGCAATCCAAAGCTCTTGTAAAGTGTTTTTCCTTTATTTGCATTTGTATTTCATATTGTATTTGCTTGTATCTAATTGATTATTGTTGTAATCATTATTGTACGAGGTTTCTCCGCCTCCGGATTGTTCCGAGAAGGAGTGTTTATTAGTGGTTGCATGTGCATCACTAGAGCTCGTAGAGCTCGATCCGTGGAGTAGGAACCGTGCGGTTTCGAACCACGTTATATCGTTGTGTTAGCGTGTTGTGCATTTCGTTATCATTATTACTTTTCTATTTCCGCTGCGCTAACGAAATTGTAGAAACAAACGCGAAAGAATTCCATTGACGCTATTCATCCCCCTCTAGCCGTTACAATATTTCTAACATAACATCCTTATCATGCAGATCTAAGGTAGATCTAAGGTTTTATATAAACACATACATGTTTTTGTTTTAATACATCTTCACACGGATCCATGGCCGGGGCTTCCGAGGTTTCCGCAACGCATAAAGCGGTTTTTGCGGCTCGAAAAAACCCAACAAGAGTGAGACCACGAAGTGCATGGCCATGCCCAAATGAGTCAATATGAGATATTGAGCTCATTTGATTAGAGTGAGTTTACTTAGAGTTCAAGATATAGATTGTACCGAGGATGACACGGTCTATGCCTCAATTGATCAATCTAAATGTCAAGGATAGAGGGGCATTGTCACATATTGTGAGAGTCACAATTAGTAGTCACAAAGGTGATGTTGGATCTCAACATTCTTGTAACTTGGGTAGCAATGATGTGTTGCTAGATACCGCTCATTGCTTATATTCCTAAATCGGTTTAGGAGCATTGCCAACATTACAAGAACCTATTGGGTCACACACAAAGGGCAATTAGATGGAGATTAGGTTCATATGATGAACCATGAGGATTAGGTTTATGGGATCAACCAAATTGGATTAAGAGTAATCCAAATTAGACTAATTGAGACTCAAGTTGATTCAAGCTTTAAATGAGTCTAATAGATTTGATTCATCGAGTCAATTTAAACTAATGAATTGAGATTCATTAAATCAAATTGACTTGAATCAAATGGTTGGATTTGATCAACCATGAGAGATAAGAGGTCAAGTTTGACTTGACTTGAGAGGGAAGATGAATGGTCAATTTTGACTTGACCAATTGTCATGTCATTGTGACTTGGCATGGGGCCGGCAAATGATGATGCTCCACATCATCATGGACACATCATGGGGTGCCACCTCATGAGGGAGACCAAGAGTCATTGGCTCTTGGAGTTACATGCATGCATGTAACCCCCTTATAGTGGGTTATGAAAGTGTGAAGTTAAGTTGTGTAACTTCATCTTCTTCCTCCTCTCTTCCCTCAAGCTCTCTCTTCCTCATCTTGCCGTGAGCCTCTAAGGGGTGCTAGCACACTCTAGGTTGCTTTTCTCCACCTATTGCTTGTGTGGATACCAATAGAGGAGTGTACACTTGATACTCTCGAGTTCCGGCAAGCCGTTTGGATGAGTGGGATAAGCGAAGGGCGTCGCATCAAGGGTAAAACTCTTAACATGTAGATCTAGAGTAGATTTAAGGTTTTTAAATACGTACATGTAGTTTTGTTTATCTTCGCATGGATCCGTGGCCAACTTCCGGGGTTTCCGCAACGCAAAAAGCAGTTTTTGTGACTCGGATAGTCCAACAATTGTTTGCATATTTATGGCTATGCATATTGTCTAATACATTACATTGTAGATAACATGGTGTGTAGTGTCACACAGGAGATCATGTTATCAGTTCCTTGTAGAGTATAAGTAAAGGCTCACAACCGAGATGATTTTGGACAAACCATTGGTATGGTTGTAGTGTGATTTGGTATTGGTTTGTCTTGACCATAGAATTACACTAGTACACTTTATGTGTATTGAGCAGGACCGATTTAGAGGTGATTCGATTTATTGCTAACTATATAATTGAATCCGACCTCGAATATTATGGTGTACATGCTCTTAATCCCGATATAATAACGGGCACATGTACTTAGTATTTATTTCTTTGATTTATCAATGGGCGAGATTTATAGAGTAAATCGATAAGCTCGATAAGTTGGGAAATAATATTATTTACATGGTGTGCTGTTGATTATAGAAGGAAATCGTGTCCTATATATTAGGATGATGATGTCCCCTTGAGGAGCTCATAAGGTTTATCATGTAAACCCTGCAGGTGGACTTGGTCCTGCATGATGATATGGTTGAGTGGTACTACTCATGGAGTTAGATGTTGATTAATTAATTATCAGTAAGTTAATTAATTGACAGACATTCAAGATCTTAAACACGGGGAGATATTTGTACAATTAATATATTGAGCCCATATTTATTTATGGGGGTTGGTGAGGTAGATCAATGATAATCCTCTAGTAGAATGGATTATCATTAATGGATCGGACTTTATGTGGGATAGATCCATTGGGTCACCATGATCCAACTCCTCCTCATGGTCCCTATTATAGCCTATTACAACCCTCATGAATCCTAGATCCGACGGTGGAAAATGGAACTCTAGATTCGACAGTGGAGATTAAATCTCTAGATCCGACAGTGGAGATTAAATCTCTAGATCCAACGGTTGAGATTAAATCCCTAGATCCGACGGTGGAGATTTAAAGGAGGCTTAAGCCTAACTCTATAAATAAGGGCTTAGGAGTGGGCAACAACATATCTTTGGGAGATTAGGTTTTTGCTTCCCTTGGCTTGGGCGGCAAGAGATATTTTGGAGAGCTAGGGTTTGGAGTTTCAAGGGTGGGCGGCAACTTGTTTGGCTTCTCCATTAGGGCCGGCGGCAACACAAGAGAAGGATAAGGGTTTCCTCTTCTCCTTTGATCTTGGCTGGCTTCTCCTTTCCTAGGGCAGCTCCTTCTTCTTCCATTAGAGCTCTTGGCCGGCGCCCATACCATCTCCTTCATCCTCTCCTTGGCTGGCGGCAACATCAAGTTCCTTGGCTTGGTGGTCGGTTCTAGATAGGAGAAGAAGTTTTGTTTTATTCTTCCCTTTGTTCGGAGCGAGCAAGGAAGGGAAGAACTGTTGGATCGAGAAGCGTCGCTAGAGGGGGGGTGAATAGCGAGCGTAAATCTTTTCGTTCGTTCGTTCGATACACGAGTAAGCACAGCGGAAACTAAAGAGACACGTTTATTTTACTTGGTTCACAACCCAGCGGTTGCTACTCCAAGGCCCTATCGGTCCTAGACTGCGTACGGAGGGAAAAGCACTATAACGTCTCCTCCTCGTTGGAGGTAGGAGACAACGATCACAAAACTGAATGTACGAGGATGAGGCAACAAGCCTACCTCACCTCGTTACGAATAAAAATAAAGAATACAATAGAATATGTTTACTTGTTGCTGCTGTCGACGAAGAGAATGAGAACTTGTCGTTGCGTCGGCGTTATGACGTTGTCGGAGCGTTGGCATTGTAGGAGCACTTGATAATAAACTTGATGATGTTTGGAGTTGGAATCCTCCCCTCCTTTTATAGATTTTGGCCTCTGAATGTGTCTCCTCATATTTCGGAGCAGATCACAAAGTCGTATAAATTTTATTGCGAAGTGGTCGCGTCAAACCTTATCCGTTTTGACCTAGCGCAAAGGCTGATTCGTCGCCATCGCGATCGTGATGCCTCCCATCACGATCGGACCGATGAGCATCGATCACCGATCGCTCAATGTCGATGATCACCTTGGCCACTTCCCTGCAGTAAAAGGTTAGTACAAAAAATGGTAAATGCGACGGTTTCTAACTGTCCGATCTCGACCTAGACCTTTCATAGGAAGTCTTAGTCGGATCGTCGCCTATGGTCATCCCCGTACAGAGGACACGACCTTATCATCTCTCACTCACACGAGCTTACCTCGATACTTACTGTGTCGCTTTCGCTTTCGGCCTTCCAATCGATTCCTTCGGCTCCTTCGGCTCCCTCTGAAGTCACTCGAGTGTTGCCCGACCACCACGACTTCCTCCGGATGTCGCTAGCCTTCATCTCCAGCTTTAGTACTTTTTTGCACACTTGATTTAGCTCGTGAGATAACGATGTAAACTTAACTTTGTGTCTTTGCCATAATCAAAACAAAGGTTCGATTATCTAGTGCCCCTGCACCAACAAGAACGTGATCTAGGAGGCTTCAATTCTTGAAAGATCATTGCCTACACAACGTCCAAGAGGAGGATATGACATACAATAGAAGACCTTGAGGTAAACAAGAGGTATAATTCTTGTTTTGCTTTTCTTTTATTTCTTTGTATATTGTATGTATCGTATGTGGCTAATTTACTTGGACCCCGAAGACAAACACAAAAATCAACGATCCGAACATCGTCTATTCCGCACCTAATTGAAGAAAAGAGGTAGGTTACTTGAACAACAAGTTTGTTCAAGTGACCACTCTATTCGAATAGCACGACTATGGATCGGTTGCTTGGGTAATTCCTCTTCATCAAGGATTAATTTTTTTTAATCTGGGGACGTAGATGGGATAGCTATGCATAAGCGACCGAGTTGAAGTGGGAAGCGAAGTTTCTCCCTTCAAGTGGTATCAGAGCTTTGGTTCCGCAAACCTTCACTATCCTCCTCTTGGACGTTGTGTGGGCAACGATCCTCCAAGAGTTAAAGCCTCCTAGATCATGTTCTTACCTTCTTTGCTCGCCCGAACAAAGGGAAAAATAAACGCCCTTCTTCTCCTTGCTTGTGCCGACCACCAATCACAAAAAGGGATGTCGCCGGCCCTAGGAGTGGGAGAGGAGATATGGGCGCCGGCCAAGAGCTCCAAGGGAAGAAACCCTAACTCTTGTCGCCGGCCAAAAGACAAGGGAGAGGTGGAGAGGGTGACTCCGGCAATGGAGAAGAAGAGAAAGAAAAAGCTCTACACATCCTCCTTGTGTCGCTGGCCAAAAGAAGCACTCCTTAGGTTACCGCCCAAGATAAGGCAAACCCTAGAACTTCTTATGTTGCCGCCCAATGCCAACTCAAAACCCTAGCACTTCTTTTATCATCTTGTCACCCAAGCCTTGGAAGCTGTTGGGTTTGATTCGTGAGGGAAAACTTCGCTTCCCACTTCACCTCGGTCGTTTGTTCATGGCGATCCCATCGATGTCCCTGGATTAAAAAAAAATAATCCTAGACAAAAGGGATTGCCCAAACAACCAAGTCATCGTCGTGCTATTCGTTTAGAGAGGTCACTTGAACAAACTTGTTGTTCAAGCGACCAACCTCTATTCTACGAGTAGCCGCGGAATAGACGATGTCCGGATCACCGGCTTTCATGTTTATGTTCGGGATCCAAGTATTATTTAGCCACAAACAGAATATATCATGGTCATAATTGAAAAACAAAAACAAACATGTTACAAAAGAGAATAGAGAATCAATATACCTCTCGATCTTCAAATGTATGACCTTCCTCCTTTCGGACGTCGTGTGGGCGACGATCTACCAAAAGTTGAAGCTCCTAGATCGTCAATCTTCCTTCCTTGATCATTCCGAGCAAGAGGAAGAATAGAAACAAAGCTCCTTTTCTTCTTTCAACCAACCACCAACATCCAATGTTGGAGCTTGCCGCCGGCCAAGAAGGAAGAGGAGATTAGGGTGGAAACCGGCCAAGACACCAAGGGAAAGCCCTAAATCTTGTTTCCCACAACCAAGGAGAAGGAGAAGAGGGAGTTTGGATGCCGGCCAAGGGCTGGAAGGGATACAATGGGCGCCGGCAAGCTTGAGGAAGAAGAACAACAAGGAAGTTGTTTCCTTATTTGGTGTCGCCAATGCTCCAAACCCTAGCCCTTGCTTCTTGCCGCCAACCTCCAAAAACCCTAGCTTCTCTCAATTGTACTCCATGCCAACCCCTTGTTCTCCTTTTATAGAGTTAGGGATAAGCCTCCTTTTAATCTCCACCATTGGTTCTAGGGATTTAATCTCAACCATCGTATCTAGAGATTTAATCTCAACTGTCGGATCTAGAGATTTAATCTCTACCTTTGGATCTAGAGTTTTGTTTCTATCCATTGGATCTAAGCTTCATGAGGTGTTAATAGACTACAATAGGGATCATGAGGAGGAGTTGGATCTTGGCCACCCATGGATCAAGCCCACATAAAGTCCGATCCATTAATGATAATCCAATCCACTAAAGGATTATCATTGATCTACCTCTCCAACCCCCATAAGATAATATGGGCTCCATATATTATATGTACATTTTCTCCCCATGTTTAAGATCTCGAATATCCATCGATTAATTAATTTACTGACCATTAATTAATCAACATCTAACTCCATGAGTAGTACCACTCAACCTTTTCATCATGTCGGACCAAGTCCACCTGCAGGGTTTACATGATGAACCTTATGAGCTCCTCAAGGGGACATCATCATCCTAATATATAGGACATGGTTTCCTCCTATAATCAACGACACACCATATAAATAATATCATTTCCCAACTTACCGAGCCTATCGATTTAATCTATAAATCTCGCCCAATGGTAAATCAAAGAAATGAATACTAAGTATATGTGCCCGTTATTATATCGGGATTAAGAGTATGTACAATATAATATCTGATGTCCGATTCGATTATGTAGTCAGCAATAAATCGAATCACCTCTAAGTCGGTTCTGCTCAATACAAACAAAGTGCACTAGTGTGATTCTATGGTCAAGACAAACCAATACCAAATCACACTATAATCATTCCAATGGTTTGTCCAAAGTCATCTTGGTTGTGAGCCTTTACTTATACTTTACAAGGAACCAATAACATGATCTCCCGTCTGACACCACACACCATGTTATCTACAATGTAATGCATTAGACAATATGCATAGCCATAAAAATAAGCAAACAATGATCATGTGATTATTATTTCAAAAATAAAGATGTTCATACAAAAGATAGACTTTTCAGTATACATCCCAACAATCTCCCACTTATACTAAAAGACAATGCTATCCTCAAATTGCCATACATCTGATCCCCATTCCCTTCACATGCCTATCAAAAGCTCTCGCCGGAAGGGCCTTAGTGAAAGGATATGTCAGGTTATCCTCCGATGCAATCTTGGCCACAGCAACTTCTCCTCTCTTTACGATTTCTCGTATCAGGTGGTACTTGCGCTCTATGTGTTTACTAGCCTTATGGCCTCATGGTTCTTTCAAGTTTGCAACTGCACCACTATTATCACAATAAATTATGATAATTCTGGGCAAACCAGGAATCACATCCAAGTCCATCTGGAAGTTCCTGAGCCATACAACATCTTTGGCTGCCCCAGAGGTTGCCACATACTCAGCTTCCATGGTGGAGTCCGCCACGCATTTCTTCTTGACACTCCTCCATACAATGGATCCACCTTCCAAAGTAAACACAAAACCTGAGGTAGACTTACTGTTATCCCAATCAGATTGGAAGTCAGAATCCGTGTAACCCACAGGAAGTAATTGGTCTGCCTGTTAAACCAGCATATAATCCCTAGTCCTTCTCAGGTACTTCAATATATGCTTTACCCCAGTCCAATGTGTTGGGGATCGAACGGCAGGCTAGAGGGGGGGTGAATAGCCCTCTTACGATGGATGTCATAAATTACTCGTCTACAAAAGATTAGCGCAAGCGGAATATACAAATACAAATAGACAAAGCAAAAGATAAACAATAAAACAAACGCTAACACGATGGTATAACGTGGTTCACTGCTACGCCGCTAATCCATGGTCCGATTCGTCCAAGGTGAATCACTCCTTCAAAGCCAATCACTATTGGTCTCTCCTTTGCACCAAGCTAGGTGGAGGTAACCTTTACAATCAAGATCACTCTTCTTACAATAAGAATGGAGTAAAAGCAAGTAAGAAGGGTTTAGAGCTTGTGGGGAACTTGGATGGTCATTTGGAGTAAGAGCATTTACCCCCCAAAGCTCCACACCCTCTCTTTTTATAGAGAGGAAGATTTTCTTCCCGTTGGCCGCCACCAGTCGACTGCTGCCCTTTGGCAGTCGACTTACGCCACTCCAACGGCCTCCAAACACGTCGGATCCCGACCGTTGTAGTCCAACGGAACACTTGGCAGTCGACTGATGGACCTCATCAGTCGACTGCTGCCTCCGTAGTCGACTGCCGAGTCGGCTACAAGCGGTTCTGTGGTCAAACCCTTTCGACCAGTCGACTGCTGCCTTCAGCAGTCGACTGGTGGTCATGGCAGTCGACTGCCCACATATGGCAGTCGACTGTTGGCCTCAAAACAGCCAGTAGAATATCAGTCGAACCACGTTCGACTAGGAGCAGTCGACTGGTGTCGGGAAATCTCATCCGACACTTAGCCAAATGGCCAAGTTTCACCTAAGAACTACCCCTTCCCGGGTTACATTCGCTCACTCTCATCTCTCAGAGTCCCTCGCCTTCGAAGTTCTCTTCGTTCGCGGCCACGTCCCTCGGCAGCATCAGGCGCACGGCTCTGCAATGCTCCTTCGCGTCTCTTGCCTCGAAGTCTACTTCCTCCGGCTTCACTCCAAGCTTCTCGTCTGGCGGTCCCTCGGATGCTCCAAGCGCACGGCTTCCACAAAGCAATCCTTCACTGACTCAAGGACCGAGTCATGAGTTGTGAAACTTGCCACGGCTCCATGTACGAATTACTAAGTCCTGCACGACTTCAACGCACATATCAAATCAACATAACAAACTAACTTAAACCCTTTGCCACACACATCAAAACCTAATCATGGTAAGAGATTGCCCTAACAGTCTCCCCCTTTTTGATGTGTGGCAATCCGTTTAAGTTAGGTAAAAACATTTGATAAAAATTTCTAAGGTAAGAAAGCATGTAAACATAAACATGATATTGCAACATGCAACTCCCCCTTAATCCATGAAACTCCCCATACAAATTTCTCCCCCTATCATAATTAACTTAAACATAATTATTTCTCCCCCTTTGACACCATCAAAAAGATTAACACTAAGTTATAAACCCATGGCATCAAGTCTAATAGAAGGAAAAATACCAAAAACATGTTTAAAATCTGAAATCAGAAAATATTAGACTATTTTTTCAGGACGATCATTGCTATCGATAATGATCATTGCACAATGGTTTAAATTACGATTTTAAGGAATTTCAGAAATGCATTAAAAATTCTAGAAAATTCAAAAAATAGTGAAATTTGGGGAACATATTTCTTGTAAGGTTCTTCATCAGTGAAAAATAATTTTTCATGAAAAATCATCATATTTTCACGTATTTGCTAAAAATCCAAAAGCTTTAAAAACTACTAGGTTTTTGATTATGATAGTATCCATTTTAACACCTAGTTTCAGTTTGAATTGTTTCAAAACATGAATACACATATTTTAAGGTAAGAAATTGTTTTAAAAACATATGAAATATCCAACCATGATCTTTGGGCAATATGTCTATGAATTAAACATAAGTCTTCCCCATTATTGGTCTATTATTGCTATTTTGATACCTTAAATGACCATCTAAGTGCCATAGGCATTAGTGGACATTTGTATCATCCTAACATCTCACTCATGCTAAGTTTTCAATCAAAGTAGCCTATGGTGAGTGTGAGATGCATCCTAGAGGGTATTTGTATATACTTAACCATTATATTCATACAATTCTATCAAGGTTAAGTATCATCCTAACACTCAACATGATCATAATGACATATATGAACTAAATTCATATTATGATCATGAAATACATGTATTCATCAAATTGTAATCATGCATTAGGTATTATATCATGATAATAAACAAAATATCACCTAAGGCATGATTTAAACCCTATTTCTCATGATGATGTGCCAAATTTCAAAATCATAAATCATGATTGCACATATACATTGCAATTACATTGATTATCATGATTTAAGCATTATTATCTATTTATAGGCACGTTATCATCACCTAACACTATTTAAAAATGTTGTCCCGCCATCCTAAGTCAACCAAAGATATGATATAGGTCAATTCCATATGGTTGACTACCCTAGGGTTTTCCTAACCCTTAAGGATGGATTTTGGAACCCAAAATAGATTCTTGCCTATGGGGTTCACTAGAAATTCCTTAGGAATCCATTTCCTAGCAATTACTTTCTTCTTATCTTGTCCCCTAGCAATTAGGCATTTGTAGGCCTTTTCATTTTCCTTTTCTTTATAACCTAGGCCTTTCTTATTGAAACTAGCTCTTTGGCTCCCTATAATCATATTCAAGGTGTTTGAGCCAATTGTAAACTTTTCTAGGGCTTTGGTTAAATAATCTACTTTCTCTCTTAAAGCCCTATTTTCCTCTATGCATGCATCATTAACATCAAAAGGCATATAGTTATCATGTGAGCATGCATCATTTAAGCTAGAAGAAATATTATCATTTAAGCATGCTTTTTCTAGCTTATTTTCTAAGTCCTTAATTTGATCTAGCATGCTTTTGTTCTTCTTCTTAGCTCTAAATAAATCCTTAGTTAAGCTAGAAATCATAGAAACTATTTTACTAGGTGAAAGATTGGTTACCATAGTTTCCATGTCCTCTTCTTCTTCGGATGAGGAGGTGGAGGCTCCCCCTTCACTAGAGCTCCCTCCACTTGAGCTTGATTCTTCATTTTCAGTGGAGGAGCAATCCAAGTCGTCAAATGCCATCAATGCTAGGTTGGTGACAAATGCATTTTCTTCCTCGGATGAGGAAGAGGAAGAGGGGTCATCCCATGTCTTGGCCTTGAATGCTTTGGCCTTCCCCTTTTCCTTTGCCTTCTTTTCTTCTTCCTTTTTCTTGTTCCCCTTTTTCTTCTTCTTTTCTTCCTTCTTTTTCTTTTCTTCCTTGCTCTTGTTTAGGAGGGGACAATTGTCCCTTATGTGGCCCTCTCCTTGGCAATTGTAGCATATGATCTTTCCTCTTGGTCTCCTATTCCTATCATTTGATTTGTTAAATCTAAAACCTTTTAATGCACGTCTTACCCTCCTTACCATATACGCTTCTTCCGTGCTATCCATGGAGGAGGAGGAAGAGGCTTCATCATCGGAGGAGGAGGGGATCTCCATCTTCTTCTTCCCCTTGTTTGCCATCAAAGCTACTCCTCTTGAAGGTTGGATTCTTGGCTCTTCTTGTATTCCTTCAAGCCTCGTTTCGTGGAGTTCCATTGTTGAGAAGAACTCCTCCAAGGTGCTCACTTCTAAATTCTTTGAGATATAGAATGAGTCCACCATGGAGCTCCACTTTGAGGACCGGGGAAAGGCATCTATGGCCTTCATTACCATATCCCGATTGGAGAGCTTTTCACCTACACTTGACAAACCGATTATAATTTCCTTGAAACGAGAATGTAAGGAAATTACCTTTTCTCCCTTTTCTAGTTTAATGTTGTTGAGTTGGGAGCGAAAGAGGTCTCTCCTTGCTAGCTTCGCCTCGGATGTGCCTTCATGAAGCTCAATTAGCTTCTCCCACATCTCCTTGGCACTTAGGCATTCTCCAATTCGGTTGATCTCTTGTTGGGGGAGCACATTGAAAAGATGATGCTTGGCTTTTGAGTTTGCAAGGTGCTCTTCCCTTTGCTTTTTGGTCCACCTAGATTTCTCTATAGGCTTCCCTTCTTCATCCCTAGGCAAAACGAAATCGGATTCCATTGTAATCATAATATCAAAATCCGTTTCGAAAAATACCTCCATTCTCTTTTTCCACCAAGAGAATTCGTCGTCGAACTTCGATGGGTGGATGTTGGAGCCGGCCATTTTGAATGTTGCTTGTTGTGGCGGTTAGTCCTCGACAAGCTTTCCTTGGCTCTGATACCACTTGTTAGTGATCGAACGGCCGGCTAGAGGGGGGGTGAATAGCCCTCTTACGATGGATGTCGTAAATTGCTCGTCTACAAAAGATTAGCGCAAGCGGAATATACAAATACAAATAGACAAAGCAAAAGATAAACAATAAAACAAACGCTAACACGATGGTATAACGTGGTTCACGGCTACGCCACTAATCCACGGTCTGATTCATCCAAGGTGAATCACTCCTTCAAAGTCAATCACTATTGGTCTCTCCTTTGCACCAAGCTAGGTGGAGGTAACCTTTACAATCAAGATCACTCTTCTTACAATAAGAATGGAGTAAAAGCAAGTAAGAAGAGTTTAGAGCTTGTGGGGCACTTGGATGGTCGTTTGTGTTAGGGCAATCTCTTGCCATGATAAGGTTTTGATGTGTGTGGCAAAGGGTTTAAGTTAGGTTGGTATTGTTATTTGATATGTGCGTTGGAGTCTTGCAGGACTTAGTAATTCGCACATGGAGCCTTGGCGGGTTCACCCTCACAACCTCGGTCCTTGAGTCGGTGAAGGATGACTTTGCGGAAGCCGTGCGCTTGGAGCATCCGAGGGACCGCCGAACGAGATGACTTGAAGTGAAGCCAAGGAAGCAGACTTCGGAGGCAAGAGACACGAAGGAGCATTGTAGAGTCGTGCGCCTGATGCTGCTGAGGGACGTGGTCACGAACGAAGAGAGCTTCGGCGAGGGACTTCGAGTGAGATGAGAGAATAAGTGAAATGTAAGTAGCTCATTAGGTGAACTTGGCTGAATGGCTGAGTGTCGGAGACTTGACCGCAAAAGTTAAGGTTTACCCGATCGCCGAAAGCTCAAACTTATGTTAAGTTTGAGTTTCACCTGACACCGATCGGCCATGTAATGGCGGCAATACTAATCAGTGTGTTCATTGGTATCCGATGATGGGTTTATGCCCAGTGATCGGCCGCCATGGAATGGTAGTCGATTGCCGGAGGATGTCGCGCACAGAACGCTCGTGGCCGTAGGCGGTCGACTACGAAGCGGCCGATCGGGGTGAGGTCCATCGATCGGCGCCAAGTGTTCCGTTGGACTACAACGGTCGGGATCCGACGTGTTCGGAGGTCGTTGGAGTGGCGACAGTCGACTGCCAAGGGCAGCAGTCGACTGGTGGTGGCCAACGGGAAGAAAATCTTCCTCTCTATAAAAAGAGAGGGTGTGGAGCTTTGGGGGGTTAATGCTCTTACTCCAAACGATCATCCAAGTCCCCCACAACCTCTAAACTCTTCTTACTTGCTTTCACTCCATTCTTATTGTAAGAAGAGTGATCTTGATTGTAAAGGTTACCTCCACCTAGCTTGGTGCAAAGGAGAGACCAATAGTGATTGGCTTTGAAGGAGTGATTCACCTTGGACGAATCGGGATCGTGGATTAGCGGCGTAGCCGTGAACCACGTTACATCTTGCGTTAGCATTTTGATTCTTGTCTTGTATATTTACTTGTCTTATCTTATTATATTTCGCTTGCGCTAACCTTTTGTAGACGAGTAAATTACAACATCCAACGAACGAGGGCTATTCACCCCCCTCTAGCCGGCCGTTCGATCCCCAACAAGTGGTATCATAGCCAAGGAAAGCTTGTCGAGGACTAACCGCCACAACAAGCAACATTCAAAATGGCCGGCTCTAACATTCATCCACCGAAGTTTGAAGGAGAATTCGCTTGGTGGAAGAAGCGAATGGAGGTATTTTTCGAAACGGATTTTGATATTATGATTACAATGGAATCCGGTTTCGTTTTGCCTAGGGATGAAGAGGGGAAGCCAATAGAAAAGTCAAGATGGACCAAGAGGCAAAGAGAGGAGCACCTTGCATACTCAAAAGCCAAGCACCATCTATACAATGTGCTTCCTCAACAAGAAATAAATAGAATTGGAGAATGCCTAAGTGCTAAGGAGATGTGGGAGAAACTAGTAGAGCTTCATGAAGGCACTTCGGAGGCAAAGCTAGCAAGAAGAGACCTCCTCCGCTCCCAACTTTCAAATATCAAGCTTGAAAAGGGAGAAAAGGTAACTTCCTTACATTCTAGGTTTAAGGAAATTTTGATTGGACTAACAAGTGTAGGTGAAAGGCTCTCCAACCGGGATATGGTAATGAAGGCCATAGATGCCTTTCCCTGGTCCTCAAAGTGGAGCTCCATGGTGGACTCATTCTACATCTCCAAGAATTTAGAAGTAAGCACCTTGGAGGAATTCTTCTCAACCATGGAGCTTCATGAAACAAGACTTGAAGGAATACAAGAAGAGCCTAGAATCCAACCTTCAAGAGGAGTAGCTTTGATGGCAAACAAGGGGAAGAAGAAGATAGAGATCCCCTCCTCCTCCGATGATGAAGCATCTTCCTCCTCCTCCATGGATAGCACGGAAGAAGCGTATATGGTAAGGAGGGTAAGGCGTGCTTTAAAAGGTTTTCGATTTAATAAATTCAATGATAGGAGTAGAAGACCAAGGGGGAAAGTCATATGCTACAATTGCCAAGGAGAGGGACACATAAGAGATAATTGTCCCCTCTTGAACAAAAGCAAGGAGGAGAAGAGAAAGAATGAAGAAAAGAAGAAGAAAAAGGGTAGCAAGAAGAAAAAGGAAGAAGAAAAGAAGGCAAAGGAAAAGGGGAAGGCCAAAGCATTCAAGGCCAAGACATGGGATGACCCTTCCCCATCCTCTTCATCATCATCGGAAGAGGAGAATGCCTTTGTCACCAATTTGGCCTTAATGGCCTTTGATGACTTGGATTGCTCCTCCACCAAAAATGAAGGATCAAGCTCAAGTGGAGAGAGCTCAAATGAAGGGGGAGTCTCCTCCACATCATCATCCTCCTCATCCGAAGAAGAAGAAGAGGACATGGAAACTATGGTAATGAATCTAACTCCTAAGAAAATAGTTTCCATGGTTTCTAGTTTAACTAGGGATTTTTTTAGAGCAAAGAAGAAAAATAAATGCATGCTAGATCAAATTAAGGAGTTAGAAAATAAGTTAGAAAAAGCATGCTTAAATGAAAATGAAAATATCTCTTCTTGCCATGATGATGCATGCTCACATTAATATATGCCATTTAATGTTAGTGATGCATGCATGAATGAAAATATGGCTTTAAGGGAAAAGGTAGACTATTTGACAAAAGCCCTAAAAAAATTCACAATTGGCTCCAATACTCTTAACATGATAATTGGGAGCCAAAGAGCTAGTTTCAATAAGAAGGGCCTAGGATATAAAGTAAAGAAAAATGAAAAGGCCTACAAATGCCTAATTGCTAGGGGACAAGATAAGAAGAAAGTAATTGCTAGGAAATGGATTCCTAAGGAATTTCTAGTGAACCCCATAGGCAAGAATTTGTATTGGGTTCCAAAATCCATTCTTAAGGGTTAGAAAACCCTTAGGGTAGTCAACCATATGTAATTGATCTATATCATATTTTGGTTGACTTAGGATGGCGGGACAACATTTTTAAATAGTGTTAGGTGATGATAATGTGCCTATAAATAGTTAATAATGCTTAAATCATGATAATTAATGTAATTGCTATGTATGTTTGCAATCATGATTTATGATTTTGAAATTTGGCACGTCATCATGAGAAATAGGGTTAAATCATGATTTAGGTGATAATTTGTTTATTATCATGACATAATACCTAATGCATGATAACAATTCAATGAGTACATGTGTTTCATGATCATAATGTAGAATTAATTGATATATGCCTTTATGATCATGAGGATTGTTAGGTTGATACTTAACCTTGATAGAATTGTATGAATATAATGGTTAAGTATATACAAATACCCCCTAGGATGCATCTCACACTCACCATAGGCTACTTTGATCGAAAACTTAGCATGGGTGAGATGTTAGGATGATACAAATGTCCACTAATGCCTATGGCATTTAGATGGTCATTTAAGGTATCAAAATAGCAATAATAGACCAATCATGGGGAAGACTTATGTTTAATTCATAGACATATTGCCCAAAGATCATGGTTGGATATTTCATATGTTTTCAAAACAATTTCTTACTTTAAAATCTATGTATTCATGTTTTGAAACAATTGGATGCAAAACTAGGTGTTAAACTTGATACTAGAATGATCAAAAACCTAGTGGTCTTTAAAACTTTTGGATTTTTGTCAAATCTCTGAAAATATAATGCCTTTTAATGAAAAAATAATTTTCACTGATAAAGAATCTTACAAGAAATATGTTCCCCAAATTTCATGATTTTTTGAATTTTCTAGAATTTTTAATGCATTTCTGAAATTCGCCCAGAAAATCAGAATTTCGGAAACCATTGTGCCAGTCGACTGCCATACTGATAGCAGTCGACTGCTCACCTGAAAAACAGTCTAATATTTTCTGATTTTAGATTTTAAACGTGTTTTTGGTATTTTCCTTCTATTAAACTAGATGCCGTGGGTTTATAACTTAGTATTAATCTTTTTGATGGTGTCAAAGGGGGAGAAATAATTGTGTTTAAGTAAATTATGATAGGGGGAGAATTTGTAGAGAGAGTTTCATGGATTGAGGGGGAGTTGCATGTTGTTATATCATGTTTATGTTTACATGCTTTCTTACCTTTGAAATTTATATCAAATGTTTTTACCTAACTTAAACGGATTGCCACACATCAAAAAGGGGGAGATTGTTAGGGCAATCTCTTGCCATGATAAGGTTTTGATGTGTGTGGCAAAGGGTTTAAGTTAGGTTGGTATTGTTATTTGATATGTGCGTTGGAGTCTTGCAGGACTTAGTAATTCGCACATGGAGCCTTGGCGGGTTCACCCTCACAACCTCGGTCCTTGAGTCGGTGAAGGATGACTTTCTGCGAGTCGTGCGCTTGGAGCATCAAGGGACCGCGGATGAGATGACTTGAAGTGAAGCCAGAGCGGACTTGGAGGCAAGAGACGCGAAGGAGCATTGCGAGTTGTGCTGATGCTGCTTAGGGCGTGGCATGAGACGAAGAGAGCTTCGGCGAGGGACTTCGAGTGAGATGAGAGAATGAGTGAAATGTAAGTAGCTCATTAGGTGAACTTGGCCGAATGGCTGAGTGTCGGAGACTTGACCACAAGAGTTAAGGTTTACCCGACCGTCGGAAGCTCAAACTTATGTTAAGTTTGAGTTTCACATGGCCGATCATTGCCATGTAATGGCGATGACGCCAGTCAAGTGTGTTCATTTGAATTCGGTGATGGGTTTATGCCGAGTGGATCGGTGCCATGGAATGGCGATCGCTAGAGGATGTCGTGGGCACGAGACCGCTTATAGTGACTTAGCGATCGACTACGGAGGCGGCGATGGTGAGGTCCATCGATCGGCCGCTAAGTGTTCCGTTGGACTACAGCGGTCGGGATCCGGCGTGTTCGGAGGCCGTTGAGTGGGCGATCGGCTGCCAAGCGAATGATCGTGTGGCGCCAACGGGAAGAAAATCTTTATCTCTATAAAAAGAGAGGGTGTGGAGCTTTGGGGGGTTAATGCTCTTACTCCAAACGATCATCCAAGTCCCCCACAAGCTCTAAACTCTTCTTACTTGCTTTTACTCCATTCTTATTGTAAAAAGAGTGATCTTGATTGTAAAGGTTACCTCCACCTAGCTTGGTGCAAAGGAGAGACCAATAGTGATTGGCTTTGAAGGAGTGATTCACCTCTGATGAATCGGGATCGTGGATTAGCGGCGTAGCCGTGAACCACGTTACATCTTGCATTAGCGTTTTGATTCTTGTCTTGTATATTTACTTGTCTTATCTTATTATATTCTGCTTGTGCTAACCTTTTGTAGACGAGTAAATTACAACATTTAACGAACGAGGGCTATTCAACCCCCTCTAGCCGGTCGTTCGATCCCCAACAGTTTGGAGTAAGAGCATTTACCCCCCAAAGCTCCACACCCTCTCTTTTTATAGAGAGGAAGATTTTCTTCCCGTTGGCGCCACACCGATCATTGCGGCCCTTTGGCGATCATCGCCACCTCAACGGCCTCAACACGCGGATCGGATCGGACTGTAGTCCAACGAACACTTGGCGATCAATCGATGGACTTCATCGATCGACTCACGCCTCCGTAATCGGCTCCGGCGGTTCGTGGCCAAACCCTTTCGACGATCGTTGTGCCTTGATGATCGGCAGTGGTGGTCTTGGCATGCCCACATATGATAAATCGGCCTCAAAATAGCGATCGAATACGGTCGAACCACGTTCGACTAGGAGCGATCATTGTCATTCCATGGCGATCGGTGTCGAAATCCATCCGACACTTAGCCAAATGGCCAAGTTTCACCTAAGAGCTACCCCTTCCCGGGTTACATTCGCTCACTCTCATCTCTCGGAGTCCCTCGCCTTCGAAGTTCTCTTCGTTCATGGCCACGTCCCTCGGCAGCATCAGGCGCACGGCTCTGCAATGCTCCTTCGCGTCTCTTGCCTCGAAGTCTACTTCCTCCGGCTTCACTCCAAGCTTCTCGTCCGGCGGTCCCTCGAATGCTCCAAGTGCACGACTTCCGCAAAGCAATCCTTCACCGACTCAAGGACCGAGTCATGAGTTGTGAAACTCGCCACGGCTCCATGTGCGAATTACTAAGTCCTGCACGACTTCAACGCACATATCAAATCAACATAACAAACTAACTTAAACCCTTTGCCACACACATCAAAAACTAATCATGGTAAGAGATTGCCCTAACACAATGTCCCTGCCCTGGATTACTCTGATATTTGTTGACCATGCCTATAATAAAGCAGATATCTGGTCTCGTAAATAGCATCGCATACATGAGGCTTCCTACTGCTGAAGCATAAGGAATCGCCTTCATATCCTCTATCTACTCAGATGTTCTGGGACACATCTCCTTAGATAAAGGAACTCCATGCCTGAAAGGTAGAAAACCCTTCTTGGAGTTCTACATGCTAAAACGATCCATAATCGTGTCTATGTATGAAGCTTGGGATAAGCACAACATCCTTTTCCTGCGATCCCTTATAACCTTGATCCCAAGGATGTGTCCCACTTCTTCGAAGTCCTTCATATCAAACTGTTTGGACAACCGTACCCTTACGTCCGATAACACCTTGATATTGTTGCCAATCAACAAAATGTCATCTACGTATAGTACAAGAAATACCACTACGTTTCTGTCACATCTCTTGTACACACAAGACTCATCCGGACATTGAATAAATCCATAAGACTGGATTACCTCATCAAAGTGGATGTTCCAAGAACTCGAAGCTTGCTTCAATCCATAAATGGACCGATTAAGCTTACATACAAGATGCTCTTTGCCCTTCACAATGAATCCCTCTAGTTGCTTCATATAGATGTTTTCCTCAAGACTTCCATTAAGGAAAGCTGTCTTGACATCCATCTGCCACACCTCATAATCCATATGAGCTGCTATGCATAAGAGAATCCAGATAGACTTAAGCATGGCTACCGGCGAAAAGGTCTCCTCATAATCGATACCCTCTTTCTGAGTATACCCCTTCGCTACAAGCCTCGCTTTGAAGGTCTCAACCTTCCCATCTATTCCTCTCTTTCTTTTGTAGATACACTTACATCCAATGGTTTTTACACCATTGGATGGTTCTACTAGCTCCCTGACCTGATTTTAATCCATAGATTCAATCTCAGTATTCATCACATTTTGCCAAGATGCTGCATATTTATCTTGGATTGCCTCGTCATATGTCCAAGGATCAGGTTCATGTTTGCTAGGGACCAATTCAGAATATTCTTCCAAGAACATGAATCTATCAGGTTGTCTCACAATCCTCCCACTACGACGAGGTATCTCCTGTGTATCCTCTGTGACACGCGGTGCAGTGACTTGTGGTATATCCTTTTGTACCGGTGGTACTGAGAAGTGACTTCCCCTTTTAATTCCTCCAGAACAATTTTACTCTTGGGCTTGTGGGTCATCACATAGTCTTCCTCTAGAAATCTGGCGTTCATGCTAATGATCACCCTCTAATCTCTAGGACTATAAAACAAACCACCCTTCGTTCCTCTAGGATAGCCAACGAACATTCGTACTTTTGTAGGAGGTTCCAACTTACCAGCATCCGCCTTCAGCACATGTGCTAGACTCCCCCATATCCGAATATGTCTTAGACTAGGCTTTCGCCCAGTCCACAATTTTGTGGGAGTAGAAGGCACTGATTTAGATGGAACCAAGTTCAGAATGTACACCGTCGTATCTAGAGCATATCGCCAGAACGAATCTGGCAACTCAGAATAACTCATCATCGATCTAACCATCTTTATAAGAGTCATATTCCTTCGCTCTCCTACACCGTTCTACTGGGGTGTGCCAGGTGCAGACAATTGAGATTGAATCCCAGCCTCTTATAAGTAGTTCCTAAACTCTCCCAAGAGGTACTCACTACCACGATCAGATCGTAGTATCTTGATACTCTTACCTTGACGTTTCTCCACATCAGCCTTGAATTCTTTGAACTTGTCAAAGCATTCAGACTTGCGGTGGATCAGGTAAATGTATCCATATCTTGAGTAATCGTCTATAAAAGAGACGAAATACTCAAAACCACCTCTAGCCTGGATAGACATAGGACCACACAAATCAGAATGAACCAATTCTAACACATTTTTGGCTCTATACCCCTTGGCCTTAAAAGGCCTCTTGGTCATTTTACCCTCAAAGCAAGATTCACAGGTTGGGAAATCTTCCACCACTAATGAACCCAAAGGTCCATCAGCTATCAACCTTTGAATTCTGCTTAGGTTAATATGACCAAGCCTAAGATGCCAAAGATATGTTTGGTTCATCTTCGAAGGTTCTTTTCTCTTATTGGAATTAGAAGATGAGTTATTAACTTCAATTTACATCGTAGGAGTTTTTGGTTCTAGTGTGTATAGATTTCCTATCAATGCACCTGAATAGATAATGTCTCTATTCCTTTTTATAACAACTCTATCATTAAAAGAAATAGAATATCCATCCATAAACAATTTAGAAACCGAAATTAAATTCTTTCTAAATAGAGGTACATAAAGGCAATTCTTAAGAACCAAAAGTATATTTTTATCAAAAGATAAATGAACATCTCCCACTGCAATAGCCGCCACCTTCGTGGCATCGCCCAAGTACACGGTAATCTCCCCCTCTGCCAGTCGTCTAGTTTCCTGGAACCCCTGCAAATTATTACAGACATGATCGGTGGCTCCCGTATCTACACACCAGGTGCCGGTAGATAACACTGCTAAACATGTTTCAACGACTACACCAAAAGATATACCTTTGTTCTGCTTGCAGTTGGGGCAGTCCTTCTTCCAGTGTCCAGTTTGCTTACAAGTGAAGCACTTGCCTTTCGGCTTCTTCACTCATCCCTGAGTACCTCCCACCGCCTTTGTCCCAGTTTGTTTCTTCTTCTTCTTGCCTTTCGGCTTAGAAGTAGAAACCTTTTGGGCCACCATGGCATGTGCCTGAGCACTCTGACGAAATAGCCCCTCTGGCGCCTGGAGTTCTGTCAGAAGCTCCGCCAACGAATATAACCTCTTGTTCATGTTGTAGTTCAGGCGAAACCGCTCAAAACTCCTAGGTAGAGACTAGAGTATGATATCGACCTGGGTTTCCCCATCAATATCATCACCAAGGACCTCCAGCTCATTCAAATGAGCCATCATCTTGAGAACATGATCCCTCATGGGTGTTCCCTCGATCATGGTGGTCGTCATCAAGTTCCTCATGGCTTCCTGCCTCGCAGCCCGATTCTTGTGTCCGAAAAGCTCTTTGAGATTGAGCATCATGTCATAAGCTGTGGGCATGGCTTGATGCTGATGTTGCAGTACATTTGACATAGATGCCAAAATGTAACACTGCGTCATCTCATCGGCCTTTATCCACTTCTTATAACTCTCTTTTTCCTTTTCCCCAGAATCTTCTGCAGGCTTAGGAGGGCACTCTTCGAGGAGTACATATTTGTATTCCTCAACAGTCAAGACAATATCTAGATCCCTCTTCCAATCAACATAGTTGGGTCCAGTAAGTTTATTCTCTTTCAGTATCACAGCAAGCGGGTTGAAAGTCATTTTGAAAGAAAACCTAAGAATCACATAGATCAAAACATTAGATTTCAAAAAATTATTGATTCCTCAAACAATAAAATTTTAAAATCAACCAACATCTCAAAACACCAAGAATATCGTATGCCACGATAGTGTGGACGTATACGAATTCTACATTTGTAAGAGGAGGTTTTACCCATTAATTTTACTATCTTGTCAACCTAACTTTTTGACAAGTAAAATTAATAGTTGGTTCCTCTTTGGCCCTACAAATAAAAGTAGTGACTCCGATGGAAAGGATACTTATATTTGTATCTAAGTATTCACCATTACTTGGTACCAAGGTAATTATCTCGGGTTATGTGCCTTCCGATGGGGAAGTGCACACGCTCCTTAATAATTTCCTATAACCATATTCGACCTTGTGATCCGCAAACAAACACATCCGATGGGGAGGAAGGCACTCAGAGCCGACGCGCAAGTTTGTTTGCATCACTTATCAAATCGTAATGGAGGTCGTGGAAATTTATAAAAATATCCCTCTCCCACTAAGTAATTTGAAATTGAGGAATTTTCTAGCCTACGACATGCATATCAAACAATAAGCAATAAATATGAAAAATAAATTATTTCCCAACTATTATGGATTTTGTCTTCAATATGTCTCTCGTCGCAGCGCCTTCTCGTCCGCTCCTCCTACGCAATGTACGAGCCTTTCGGAGATCCGAACCGAGACTAAAATCTATTTTAATTTACATCCATCGATCCTATACTCCACGAGGGAGTGTACATGAAATCTAGATCGAAAGTAAACTAAAATAAAAAAAGAGTGGCTAAACAATGTCGTATCTAATTTACAAAAAATTAAATACTAGCCTCATCAACCCCGAGGATTCAACAAAATATACACATACAATCACATACACACATATGGCCATAATAGTCAGATCTTATGACTGCAACCAAAGAGTTAACCTACGCATATCCTACTATTATTCGGCACATATAATATATGGAAAAAATGCATAAGAGTAACCGAATCCTAAATACACAAAACCAAAAACCTTGGCTCTGATACCAATTGTTGGGTTTGATCCGTGAGGGGAAACTTCGCTTTCCACTTCACCTCGGTCATTTGTTCATGGCGATCCCATCGATGTCCCCGGATTAAAAAAAAAATAATCCTAGACAAAAGGGATTGCCCAAACAACCAAGTCATCGTCGTGGTATTCGTTTAGAGAGGTCACTTGAACAAACTTGTTGTTCAAGCGACCAACCTCTATTCTACGAGTAGCCGCAGAATAGACGATGTCCGGATCACCGGCTTTCGTGTTTATGTTCGGGATCCAAGTATTATTTAGCCACAAACAGAATATATCATGCTCATAATTGAAAAACAAAAACAAACATGTTACAAAAGAGATTAGAGAATTGATATACCTCTCGATCTTCTAATGTATGACCTTCCTCCTTTCGGACGTCGTGTGGGCGACGATCTACCAAAAGTTGAAGCTACTAGATCGCCAATCTTCCTTCCTTGCTCATTCCGAGCAAGAGGAAGAATAGAAACAAAGCTCCTTTTCTTCTTTCAACCAACCACCAACATCCAATGTTGGAGCTTGCCGCCGGCCAAGAAGGAAGAGGAGATTAGGGTGGAAACCGGCCAAGACACCAAGGGAAATCCCTAAATCTTGTTTCCACCAACCAAGGAGAAGGAGAAGAGGGAGTTTGGACACCGGTCAAGGGCTGGAAGGGCTTCAATGGGCGCCGGCAAGCTTGAGGAAGAAGAACAACAAGGAAGTTGTTTCCTTATTTGGTGCCGCCAATGCTCCAAACCCTAGCCCTTGCTTCATGCCGCCAACCTCCAAAAACCCTAGCTTCTCTCAATTGTACTCCACGTCAACCCCTTGTTCTCCTTTTATAGAGTTAGGGATAGGCCTCCTTTTAATCTCCACCATTGGTTCTAGGGATTTAATCTCAACCGTCGGATCTAGAGATTTAATCTCAACCGTCGGATCTAGAGATTTAATCTCTACCTTTGGATCTAGAGTTTTGTTTCTATCCATTGGATCTAAGCTTCATGAGGTGTTAATAGGCTACAATAGGGACCATGAGGAGTTGGATCTTGGCCACCCATGGATCAAGCCCACATAAAGTCCGATCCATTAATGATAATCCAATCCACTAAAGGATTATCATTGATCTACCTCTCCAACCCCCATAAGATAATATGGGCTCCATATATTATATGTACATTTTATTCCCGTGTTTAAGATCTCGAATGTTCATCGATTAATTAATTTACTGACCATTAATTAATCAACATCTAACTCCATGAGTAGTACCACTCAACCTTTTCATCATGTCGGACCAAGTCCACTTGCAGGGTTTACATGATGAACTTTATGAGCTCCTCAAGGGGACATCATCATCCTAATATATAGGACATGGTTTCCTCCTATAATCAATGGCACACCATATAAATAATATCATTTCCCAACTTACCAAGCTTATCGATTTAATCTATAAATCTCGCCCATTGGTAAATCAAATAAATGAATACTAAGTATATGTGCCGGTTATTATATCGGGATTAAGAGTATCTACAATATAATATCTGAGGTCCGATTCGATTATGTAGTCAGCAATAAATCGAATCACCTCTAAGTCGGTCCTGCTCAATGCACACAAAGTGCACTAGTGTGATTCTATGGTCAAGACAAACCAATACCAAATCTCACTACAACCATTCCAATGGTTTGTCCAAAGCCATCTTGGTTGTGATCCTTTACTTATACTTTACAAGGAGCCGATAACATGATCTCCCGTGTGACACCACACACCATGTTATCTACAATGTAATGCATTAGACAATATGCATAGCCATAAAAATATGCAAACAATGATCATGTGATTCTTATTTCAAAATAAATATGTTCATACAAAAGATAGACTTTTCAGTATACATCCCAACAGAAGCATATTTATAGATTTTGCCCAAGCCTCCTTTTAATCGTGTTCTTTGGATCTAGGCTTCATGAGGGTTTTAATAGGCTACAATAGGGGCCATGAAGAGGAGTTGGATCTTGGCCACCTAATGGATCCGGCCCACATAAAATTCGATCCATTAATGATAATTCATTCCACTAGAGGATTATCATTGATCTACCTCACCAATCCCATAATTAAATATGGGCTCCATATATTAATTGTACAAATGTCTTCCCATGTTTAAGATATCGAATGTCCATTAATTAATTAATTTACTGACAATTAATTAATTAACATCTAACTCAATGAGTATACCACTCAACCTTATCATCATGAAGGACCAAGTTCACCTACAGGATTTACATGATGATCCTTATGAGCTCCTCAAGGGGATATCATCATCCTAATATATAGGACACGGTTTTCTCCTATAATCAATGGCACACCATGTAAATAATATTATTTCCCAACTTATCGAGCCTATCAATTTAATCTATAAATCTCTCCCATTGGTAAATCAAAGAAATAAATATTAAGTACATGTGCCCGTTATTATATCGGGATTAAGAGCATGTATACCATAATATCCAAGGTCTGATTCAATTATGTAGTCGATAATAAATTGAATCACCTCTAAGTCAGTCATGCTCAATATACACAGTATACTAGTGTAATTCTATGGTCAAATAAGCCAATACCAAATTACACTACAACCATGCCAATGGTTTGTCCACAACCATTTTGGTTGTGAGCCTCTACTTATACTCTACAAGAAATTGATAACATGATCTTCTGTGCGACACAACACACCATGTTATCTACAATGTAATGTATCAGACAATATGCATAACTATAAAATGCAAACATTGATCATGTGATTCTTATTTCAAAAATAAAGATGTTCATACAAAGGCTAGGCTTTCAGTATACATCCCAACAATCTCCCACTTATACTAAAAGACTATTCTGCCATCAAACTTCCATACATCTGATTCCCATTCCCTCCACTTGCCTATCAAAAGCTCTCGCTGGAAGGACCTTAAAGAAAGGATCTTCCAGGTTATCCTCTAATGCAATCTTGGCGACAGCAACTTCTCCTCGCTTTACAATCTATCGTATTAGGTGGTACTTGCGCTCTATGTGTTTACTTGCCTTATGGGCTCGTGGTTCCTTCGAGTTTGCAACTGCACCATTGTTATCACAATAAATTGTGATAGTTCTGGGCAAACCAAGAATCACATCCAAGTCAATCAAGAAGTTCCTAAGCCATACAGCTTCTTTGGTTGCCTCAGAGGATGCCACATACTCAGCTTCCATGGTAGAGTCTGCCACGCATTTCTGCTTGACACTCCGCCATACAAAGGCTCCACCTTCCAAAGTAAACACAAAACTCGAGGTAGACTTACTGTTATCTTTATCTGATTGGAAGTCACAATCTATGTAACCCATAGGGAGTAATTGATCTGCCTGGTATACCAGCATATAATCCCTAGTCCTTCTCAGGTACTTCAATATATGCTTTACCGCAGTCCAATGTCCCTGTCCTGGAATACTCTGATATCTTCTAACCATGTCCACGACAAAGCAGATATCCGGCCTCATACATAACATAGCATACATGAGGCTTCCTACTGTCGAATCATAAGGAACCTCCTTCATCTACTCTATCTCCTTTGATGTTCTTGGACACATCTCTTTAGATAAAGGTACTTCATGCCTAAAAGGTAGAAGATCTTTCTTAGAGTTTTGCATGCTAAAACGAGCCAAAATAGTGTCTATGTATGAATCTTGAGATAAGCACAACATCCTTTTCTTGCAATCCCTTATAACCTTGATCCCAAGGATGTGTCCCACTTCTCCCAAGTCCTTCATATCAGACTATTTGGACAACCATATCCTTACGTCTGACAACACTTTGACATTGTTGCCAATGAGCAAAATGTCATATACGTATAGTACAAGAAATACCACTACATTTCTGTCACATCTCTTATATACACAAGACTCATCCGAACTTTGAATAAATCCATATGATTGGATTACCTCATCAAAGTGGATGTTCCAAGATCTTGAAGCTTTCTTCAACCCATAAATCGATCGATTAAGCTTGCACACAAGATGTTCTTTGCCCTTTGAAATGAATCCCTCTGGTTGCTCCATATAGATGTTTTCTTCAAGACTTCCATTAAGGAAAGCTGTCTTGACATCCATTTGACAAACCTCATAATCCATATGAGCAGCAATAGACAATTGAATCCAGATAGACTTAAGCATGGCTATCGAAGAAAAAGTCTCCTCATAATCGATACCCTCTTTCTGAGTATACCCTTTTGCAACAAGTCATGCTTTGAAGGTCTCAACCTTCTCTTCTTTTCCTCTCTTTCTTTTGTACATCCACTTACATCCAATGGTTTTTACACCATTGGGTGGTTCTACTAGCTCCCAGACCTGATTTGAATCCATAGATTCTATCTCAGAATTCATTGCACTTTGGCAAGATACTGCATCTTTATCTTGGATTGCCTCGTCATATGTCCAGGGATCAGGTTCATGATCGTCAAGGACCAAATCAGTGTTAGTAATATATGAGAGATGTCCTAAGGCAATCACCTTGTGTTTGAACCATTTATATGATAAATGAAGATTCACTATTTGAGTATACATGTTTTCATGTATTTGATTAGATCTTAAACTCATTTACTAAATTTCCACGATACGATTCACAACATGAGAGAATTTGTGATTGGATCACAACTAGTGAGTATCTCTACATGTGTAATTGTGATGTATCAAAATTATCCCTAGTCGATGAATTGATGGATTTGGACACCATCAATTCTGTCGAGACTAGCACGAGGTATACTCCTTGGTGTATCCAAGCAGCTGATTCTCACTAGCTGGAGACATTGTGATATCCGGAGTTAATCGTGGATGCTAGTTATGGTAACTAGTTCATTGGAGTGACCAGCCGTAAGACTTCATATGGTTCTCTACATATATAAATATGTCAATAAAGTTCATACTGCAGCTTAAGTGTGATGTTCCTTTGACTTGTGGTATTCAAGTCATCTTGATCATGAAGACCTATGCTTTGACATCTTAAGCAAGCATCTATGAGGAGATGTGGACCCGGGATGATTGGGCATAAGTCGAAGTGATCGAAGGTGTTTGAATAGTCTATAAAGGATTCACCACTCCTTACGAGGAAATGTATACCCATGGCCTCTCGTCGGATTGTTACTAAATTCTTTGGTCAAAGCATTACATGTTTAGAGTAAGGTACTCTTTGATACATGTGCAATAACTAAAATCCGTAGGACGAGAAAATGATGCTTGGGCTAGGTGTGACATAGTCAACCTAGTGGGGACTGACACAATAGACCATGTCCTGAACCAAGTGGGTATAAGATGAGTAAAGGGAATGGGGCACGATTCATTGAAGCTGCTGAAGGGTTTCATAAATAATTCTGGATCAACCGTTGATCTTTTCGGTTAATTGGGGATCATGATGTACTACTAGGTATCACTCATGATCGTTCTATAATTAATGGTTAATTATAGATGGACAACATAAATCGAGAATCTATTTGGTCACACGCACAACGAGCATAATCCGAAAGATTTAAAATGAGCTTGAGAATGAGATTCTCAGACCGAGAGAAACTAGGTTTGGTTGGACCAAACAAGGAGCGAGCATGAAATCGTTTCAGGCGCAATGGAAGCGTGGATGGGTCGTGTCTTATGAAGACATGATGGATGAACCAAATTGGTTTGGTTCTAATCCAATGGTGGAGAATAAACCAAAGGGGTGTGGTTTGTTTTAAATGAATGAACCAAAGTTAGTTCGGTTCGTTTTAACTTAAAATAGACCAAATCGGTTTGGTTTATTTTAACTTAAATTAATGGAGTGGGTTAATGGATTTTGGTTATGAACCAATAACCATTAGGATAATTTGTTCTCTATAAAATAGGGCTTAAGGGTTTTGTGAAAGCCCTAATCTAATCTTGCCGCCCCCTCCCTTTTCTCCTCTTGTGGTTGGCGCCCATACCCTAGCCGCCGCCCACCCCTTGTGCCGCTGTCCAAGTTGTTGTCGGCATCCAAGCTTCAGCCAGCGATCCTCCGGCAACCCTCCGGTGATCCTCCTTGGATTCGGTGACCAAGGAATTGCTGGCCCTCTTCCCTTTGGCCGGCGCTAATTCCTCCACCAAGCTGTCCAGTTTTCTGGACAGCTTGTTTCCTTCATGTCGGAGCGTCGTTTGGATGATGTTTGGAGCACCAACAGCGGCTACTTTCCGGGGATTCGATCTCCGGTAATCCTCATAGGTGGAGGATGAAGGATTCGTCAAACGGTTGACGAATACCTCTCCGGAGAAGTGAGTTTTTGAGGACTCATTTTGAATCCGAATTTTGATTCGGATTGTGATCTTCTCTCGATCACATTGTCTTTGACACGAGGCTAGTGACTCGTACGAAGATGAGGCTTGTGACTTTGTGAAGTCATCCCGAAGATACTCGGCGTGGATATAGATAGAGGCGATTCTAGCGAGGGTCGCTCCGGTTGATGTCTTTCCCGCTACACGTGATACGTCAGGTATACGTAGAATAAATTTCCTTTTATTGCAAAATTTGAAACTACGGTTATGTCTACACATATTGTACTATGCATGCGTGTGGTGTGTGTATTGTAATAAATTAGATTTATTATTTTTATTTCTTCCGCTGTGCACATGTTTACGAAACATGTTCGAACACACACTCGCCGCGGTGCCGGAAACCCAACAGTGGTATCAGAGCACAGGTTGTGTTTCGACATAATCGTAAATTTGTTTTGCGATAGTCGTAATGGTATTTATGAAAATTTTCTACTTTTGGAAAGTTAGAAGTATTTATAGAAATTTTTAATTTTGGAAAGTCTAGAAGTATTTATGGAAATCTTCTACTTTTGGAAAGTTAGAAGTATTTATGGAAATTGATATTTTCCATAAATAAAATATTTGTTTAGATTTGGAAATTTGTTTCCTAATTTAATCATGATTTGATTTGGAAAATCAAATCTTAAAATATTTTATTTCCATAAGTAGTTTTGATGATTTAGGAAATTTGTTTCCTAAATTGACTTTCCTTAATCAACACTTTCCACAAATAAAATATGTGATTAGATTTCCTAATTTAATCATGATTTGATTTGGAGAATCAAATCTCAAACTTATTTTATATTCATAAATAGTTATGACATATAAGGAAATTTTGTACATGTCATAATTGTATGTCATATAATTGCATTAGATGCATATCATTATGTCATGCGTGTCGTGACATGTAGATGTATGTCATGCCATGTAGATAATAGTTATTTGCATGCAAAGAGGATGAGACATAAAACCCTTACTCAATATTAAAGCCTACACCTTCCATTAATATGGTTAGAACCAAAGTTCCGTTTCTTGTTTGGGTTGTTGGACTCTCTCCAAGCCCGGCTCGAACCCGAACATGTTCAAACCATGGAATAGTTTAATACTAATATGGTAAGAGTCAGAGGTCAATCGCTATATTTGGTTTTTGGACTCTCTCCAAGTAGGGCTAATTGGTTGAATGCGCTCTAACCATATTAAAACTATTTCTCGATTAATGGGTTGGCTTTAACCTGGAGCATCGGCTTGTTGGACTCTCTCCAAGGTCGATGTGAAGGGAGGTGAAGTTGGGTGCTATGCATATGATGCATACTTGTTAATGTGTTAACAACCCGATGTATGTGTGAACATTCAATAAGTTGATAGCACATTGTGATAGTTGCATATATGTGATATGCAATCGGTATATTTGATACCTACCATCGTAGTTATGAATGGCTTGTTGGACTCTCTCCAATGTTGTTTGTATCTATATTGGATATCAGCCCATTTGGAGATGGACCTACGATCTCCTGAAGTGATTTTGGGGTTTTTGAAATTCGAAAAATGAATGGGATTTATAAATGTATGTTGATGCATTTTAAAATCATTTTCTCATATATGCTCGTTTTATATTTCTAGTTTAATCGATTGATCATGACGTCTTTGAATTTGCGCACTATTTTGGATTCAAACAAATTGACTGGGCCTAACTTCCTGGACTGGCTTAGAAACTTGAGAATTGTTCTCAAGACGGAAAAGCTAGCGTATGTCCTTGAAGAACCTCTTCCCAACCGTCCTAGGGATGATGCAACTCCAGACCAATTGTTTGCCTATCAGAAACATGTGGCGGTTACGATCGCGAGTTGCATCATGATAGCGATGGTATGGATGCTAATACCATAGTCTTCCATCTTCATGAGTTGTTTGATGAGCAAGTGAGATCCGAAAGATTCGAAGTCTCCAGGCTCCTCTTCACCTCTAAGATGCAAGAAGGTTCGTCTGTAGTGCAGTTTGTGCTAAAGATGAACGGGTACATCGAGCGGCAGGCCACCCTCGAGTTTGTGATGGATTATGAATTAATTATTGACTTAATTCTGCATTGTTTGCCCAAGAGTTTCTCACAATTTGTGATGAACTATCGGATGAACAAATTAGAATCCACTATTCCTGAGCTCCTTAATATGCTGAAGACTGTGGAGCCTTCTATGAAGCATGAGGAGAAGGCGGTTCTGTTAGTTAATTCCTCAAAGAAAGGGAAGAACAAGAAGGCTAAGAAGGCAGAACTAGCACAAAAGGGCACTTGCCATTATTGTGGCAAGGAAGGCCACTAGCGAAGAAACTACAAGATTTATCTTGAGTCCGTGAAGAAGAAGAAGGCATCCGATGCCCCATCCTCTTCAGGTATCTTTGTTATTGATTGTCATTCTATTTCCTTAGACACTTGAGTATTGGATACTAGGTGTGGCTCACATATATGTAATGACATACAGGGGTTAAGGAATAGAAGAAGACTCATCAAAGGGGAGTCAAATTTACGAGTTGGCAATGGAGCAAAGGTTGTTGCGGTCGCCATCGGAACTTATTTGTTGAAGCTCCCAAGTGGACTAATCTTAGAACTGGACAATTGTTATTGTGTTCCTTCTCTAATAAATAAGATTGTTTCTATTTCCCGCTTAAATAGAAATGGTTACCATTTGACGTTTAGTAACAATTGTTTTTATATAACTTTGAATGGCATACTTTATGGAACTGGAACTTTGAGCAATGGTATTTATACATTGGACGTATCCAGTGACATTTTCAATATCGAAGCGAGCAACAAGCGTGCATGAAAGGATAATCAATTAGACTCTTACATGTGCCATTGTCGTCTTGGCCATGCAAGCAAGAAACGCATGTCCGAATTACACCGATGTGGAATTCTAGAATCGTTTGAATTGGATTCATACGATACATGTGAATCATGCTTAAAAGGTAAGATGACTAAGTTACCTTTTATAGGAAAAGGTGAACGAGTGGGAGAGTTGCTAGGTCTAATACATACTGATATATGTGGACCTATGTCAACTCAAGCTTTAGGAGGTTATAGCTACTTCATTACCTTCACCGATGATCACTCATGGTTTGGGTATGTGTTATTGATGAAACACAAGTCTGAAGCCTTTGAAAGGTTCAAATAATTCAGAAATGAAGTAGAGAAACAACATGGCAAGAGTATTAAAATACTTCGATCGGATCGAGGTGGTGAATACTTAAGTCAAGAGTTTCTAGATTATCTAAGAGACAATGGTATATTGTTTCAATGGACTCCACCATATTCACCACAGCATAATGGTGTATCTGAGAGGCGTAACCAGACCTTGTTAGACATGGTCAGGTCAATGATGAATCATGCGAATCTTCCCAAGTCGTTTTGGGGCTATGCGCTTCAGACAGCTGTTTACTTGTTAAACAGAATGCCAACAAAGGTAGTCTCCACTACTCCATATGAGATATGGAATAGTAAGAAACCTCATGTATCTTACTTGAAGATATGGGGTTGTCCTGCTTATGTGAAGCAGACTATATCAGACAAATTGGATGCTAAGTCTGATAAATATCTATTTATTGGATACCCTAAGGAAATAAGGAGTTACCAATTCTATCATCCTGTGGAACAAAAGGTGTTTGTTTCAAGGCATGCTGTGTTTCTAGAGAAAGAGTTTCTCTTGCAAGAAAACAGTGGGAGTGTCGTCGAACTTGAGGAGGCTCGAGAGACTCAAATAGACATTGATGAGATACCTGGTGAAGCACAACAGTCGATAACTCATAGTGATAAGCAATCGGCTGGACCTATTGAAACACCACATCTTCGTAGATCTGGTAGAACACACAATATTCCTGAGAGATATAGATTTCTCGTAAGTGAATTGAATGACATGTTACTCATTGATGATGAGGAGCCTACCAGTTATGAAGAAGTTCTGACAAGTTCAGAAAGGGATAAGTGGCTTGAATCCATGAAGTCAGAAATGGATTCCATGTATGAAAACCAAGTTTGGAACTTGGTTGACCCACCTGAAGGCATAAAGCCTATAGGGTGCAAGTGGGTTTTCAAGAAGAAAACCAACATGGGTGGTAATGTGATTACCTATAAGACTAGACTGGAGGTGAAAGGATATCGTCAAAAGCAAGGTGTTGATTATGACGAAACCTATTCACCTGTTGCTATGTTTAAATCCATTCGGATGATCCTGGCCATAACGGCTCATTATGATTATGAGATATGGCAGATGGATGTGAAAACATCTTTCCTTAAATGGAAACCTGCCCGAGGATGTGTAAATGATACAGCCGGAGGGATTCACATCGGTTGACAAAACCAAGGTATGCAAATTGCGACGGTCCATATATGGACTGAAGCAAGCATCCAGGAGCTGGAATATCCGTTTTGATGAGACAATCAAAAAGTTTGATTTCTCACAAAATCCAGACGAACCTTGTGTGTACAAGAAGGTTAGTGAGGAGTGCAGTCGTGTTCCTAGTATTGTATGTCGATGACATATTACTTATAGGAAATGATGTTTCAGTCTTACAGTCAGTTAAGATTTGGTTGTCCAAGACATTCTCCATGAAAGACCTGGGAGAAGCAACCTACATCCTCGGGATTAAGATCTATAGAGATAGATCAAAATCGTTGCTTGGTCTTTCGCAATCTATATATATAGACCGAGTGCTAAAGAGGTTTAGCATGTCGGAATCCAAGAAAGGTTTCCTACCCATCAGGCATGAGATACACCTTTCGAAGTCTATGTGTTCGCACACAGAAGATGAGAGGATTTGCATGAGTAAGATTCCCTATACATCCGCAATAGGATCTATCATGTATGTTATGTCATGTACGAGGCCTGATGTATCATATGCTCTGAGTGTCACGAGTAGATACCAGTCTAATCCTGGAATGGATCATTGGGTGACTATTAAGATGATCCTTAAGTACTTAAGAAGAACCAAGGATGTGTTCCTAATATATGGAGAAGGATACATGGTGATACATGGGTATACGGATGTCAGCTTCCAGACATACAAGGATGATTTCATGTCTCAGTCTGAGTATGTCTTCACCTGGAATGGAGGCATAATAAGTTGGAAAGGTTCCAAGCTTGACACTATAGCGGATTCTGCCACAAAGGCAGAATACATTGCATCTTTGGAAGCAGCAAAGGAAGCGGTTTGGATCATAAAGTTCATTTTTGAACTTGATGTGGTCTCATCAATGATCCAAACATGTGCTTCGCCGCTATCATATGATCAGAGAGATCATTAGTAGGAAGGAAATACAAATCGAGAAAATCCCCACTGAAAAGAACTTAGCGGACCCTTTGACTAAGGCATTACCTCAAAGTAAGTTTGAGGGTCATGTTAGAGCCTATGGTATTGGATACCGTAGTGATTGGCATTAGGCCAAGTGGGAGTTTGTAAGTAATATATGAGAGATGTCCTAAGGCAATCGCCTTGTGTTTGAACCATTTATATGATAAATGAAGATTCACTATTTGAGTATACATATTTTCATGTATTTGATTAGATCTTAAACTCATTTACTGAATGTCCACGATACGATTCACAACATGAGAGAATTTGTGATTGGATCACAACTAGTGAGTATCTCTATGTGTAATTGTGATGTATCAGAATTATCCCTTGTCGATGAATTGATGGATTTGGACACCATCAATTCTGTCGAGACTAGCACGAGGTATACTCCTTGGTGTATCCAAGCAGCTGATTCTCACTAGCTGGAGACATTGTGATATCCGAAGTTAATCGTGGATGCTAGTTATGGTAACTAGTTCATTGGAGTGACCAGCCGTAAGACTTCATATGGTTCTCTGCATATATAGATATGTCAATGAAGTTCTTACTGCAGCTTAAGTGCGATGTTCCTTTGACTTGCGGTATTCAAGTCATCTTGATCATGAAGACCTATGCTTTGACATCTTAAGCAAGCATCTTTGAGGAGATGTGGACCCGGGATGATTGGGCATAAGTCGAAGTGATCGAAGCTGTTTGAATAGCCTATAAAGGTTTCACCACTCCTTGCGAGGAGATGTATACCCATGGCCTCTCGTCGGATTGTTACTAAAGTCTTTGGCCAAAGCATTACATGTTTAGAGTAAGGTACTCTTAGATACATGTGCAGTAACTAGAATCCATAGGACGAGGAAATGACACTTGGGCTAGGTGTGACGTAGACAACCTAGTGGGGACTGACACAATAGACCATGTCCTGAACCAAGTGGGTATAAGATGAGTGAAGGGAATGGGCACGATTCATTGGAGTTGCTGAAGGGTTTCAGAAATAGTTCTGGATCAACCGTTGATCTTTTCGATTAATTGGGGATCATGATGTACTACTAGGTGCCACTCATGATCGTTCTATAATTAATGGTTAATTATAGATGGCCAACATAAATCGAGAACCTATTTGGTCACACGCACAACGAGCGTAATCCGAAGGATTTAAAATGAGCTTGAGAATGAGATTCTCAGACCGAGAGAAACTAGGTTTGGTTGGACCAAACAAGGAGCGAGCAAGAAATCATTTCAGGCGCAATGGAAGCGTGGATGGGCCGTATCTTATGAAGATATGATGGATGAACCAAATTGGTTTGGTTCTAATCCAATGGTGTAGAATAAACCAAAGGGGTTTGGTTTGTTTTAAACGAATGAACAAAAGTTGGTTCGGTTCATTTTAACTTAAAATAGACCAAATCGGTTTGGTTTATTTTAACTTAAATTAATGGAGCGGGTTAATGGGTTTTGGTTATGAACCAATAATCATTAGGAGAATTTTTTCTCTATAAAATAGGGATTAAGAGTTCTGTGAAAGCCCTAATCTAATCTTGCCGCCCCTCCCTTTTCTCCTCTTGTGGTCGGCGCCCATACCCTAGCTGCCGGCCACCCCTTGTGTCACCGTCCAAGTTGTTGCCGGCGTCCAAGCTTCAGCCAGCGATCCTCTGGCAACCCTCCCATGATCCTCGGCTCCGGTGACCAAGGACTTGCTGGCCCTCTTCCCTTTGGCCGGCGCTAATTCCTCCACCAAGCTGTCCAGTTTTCTGGACAGCTTGTTTCCTTCGTGTCGGAGCATCATTTAGACGACATTTGGAGCTTCGACAGTGGCTACTTTGCTGGGAATTTGATCTCCGGTAATCCTCATAGGTGGAGGACGAAGGATTCGTCAAACAGTTGACGAATACCTCTCCGGAGAAGCGAGTTTTTGAGGACTCGTTTTGAATCCGAATTTTGATTCGGATTGTGATCTTCTCTCGATCACATCGTCTTCGACACGAGGCTAGTGACTCGTACGAAGACGAAGCTTGTGACTTTGTGAAATCATCTCGAAGATACTCGGCGTGGATACAGATATAGGCAATTCTAGCGAGGGTTGCTCCGGTTGATGTCTTTCCCGCTACACGTGATACGTCAGGTATACGTAGAATAAATTTTCTTTTATTGCAAAATTTGAAACTACGGTTATGTCTACACATGTTGTACTATGCTTGCGTGTGGTGTGTGTGTTATAATAAATTATATTTATTATTTTTATTTCTTCCACTGTGCACATGTTTACGAAACATGTTTGAACACACACTGCCGCATTGTCGGAAGCCCAACAATCAGAAGATTCTCCCAAGAACATAAATCTATCATGTTATCTAACAACCCTCCCACTACAACAAGGTATCACCTGTGTATCTTCTGTGACATGCGGTGCATTCACTTGTGGTATATCCTCTTGTACCGGTGGTACTGAAGAAGTGACTTCCCCTCTCAATTCCTCTAGAACAATCTTGCTCATGGGCTTGTAGTTCTTCACATAGTCTTCCTCTAAAAAAATAGCATTTGTACTAACGATCACCCTCTGATCTCTAAGACTATAGAACAAACCACCTTTTGTTCATCTAGGATAGCCTACGAATAAGCGCACTTCTGTACAAGGTTCCAACTTACCAGCATTTGCCTTCAGCACATGTGTTGGACTCCCCCAAATCTGAATATGTCTCAGACTAAGCTTTCGCCCAGTCCACAATTCTGTGGGAGTAGAAGGCACTGATTTAGATGGTACCAAGTTCAGAATATACACTGTCGTATATAGAGCATAACCCCAGAACGATTCTGGTAACTCAGAATAACTCATCATCGATCTAACCATCTCTATAAGAGTTTTATTCCTTCACTCCACTACACCATTCTACTGGGGTGTGCTAGATGCAGACAATTGGGATTGAATCCCACCCTCTGATAAGTAATTTCTAAACTCTCCCAAGAGGTACTCACCACCATGATCAGATCATAGTGTCTTGATACTTTTACCTTGACTTTTCTCCACATCAACCTTGAATTCTTTGAACCTGTCAAAGCATTCAGACTTGCGGCGCATCAAGTAAATATATTCATATCTTGAATAATCATCTATAAAAGATATGAAATATTCAAAATCACCTCTAGCCTCGATAGACATAGGACCGCACAAATCAGAATGAACCAATTCCAATACATCTTTGGCTCTATACCCCTTGGCCTTAAAAGGCATCTTGGTCATTTTTCCTTCCAAACAAGATTCGCAGGTTGGGAAATCTTCCACCACTAATGAACCCAAAGGTCCATCAACTATAAACCTTTGAATTCCACTTAGGTTAATATGACCTAAACTTAGATGCCAAAGATACGTTTGGTTCATTTTCGAAGGTTCTTTTCTCTTATTAGATTTAGAAAATGAGTTATTTATTTCTATTTTTATCGTGGGAGCTTTTGGTTCAAGTGTATATAAATTACCTACCAATGCACCAAAATAGATAATCTCCCTATTCCTTTTTATAACAACTCTGTCATTAAAAGAAATAGAATATCCATTCAAAAATAATTTAGAAACTGAAATTAAATTCTTTCTAAATGAAGGTACATAAAGGCAATTTCTCAGAACCAAAGTTTTATTCCTATCAAAAGATAAATAAACATCTCCCACTGCAATAACCGCCACCTTCGTAGCATTGCACATGTAGACCGTAATCTCCCCCTCAGCCAGTCGTTTGGTTTCCTGGAACCCCTGCAAAGAATTGCAGACATGATCAGTGGCTCCCATATCTACACACCAGGTATCGGTAGATAACACTACTAAATATGTTTCAACGACTAAACCAAAAGATATACCTTTGTTCTTCTTGGACTTTTCCTTGCCAAGACCCATGCTTGGACTTTACATGCCAAGTACTCAAGACATGGACTTTCCATGACATGGTCAACTCTAGTCAACCATCAAAATCCCCCTCGAGTCAAAATCGAGTCCGGTCAATCATGACCCGGGTCGATTGCACCAACAATCTCTCCAAAACATTATCAGACATCAATGTCAAACCTTCATGTCAAACATCAAAACATCGCTCGAGTCAAACTCGAGTCCGATCAATCGTGACCTAATCTTCTTACCAATTATCCCAAATTGGTAATCCCATAACTTCTCCTAAACATTTTCCCAAACATTCTCCCCCTTTTTAACTAACATCAAAAAGGTTTTCTCCAATGAGGTCAACATCTCATATCCCGATGAGATCTTACAATCTCCCCCTTGGCCTAAAAATACCTAGGATGCCTACAATCTTCCTAGTAATAAGTCTCATATCACTCAAGAGAGGCAATCCTACAAACTCTCCCAATTTTCAAATTGGGTATCTCAAAATTTCATTTTCCTCCTCATGAGAAAAAATAACATCCATCATCCCATGATGGATACCTCCCCCTAAAGGCTTGCTCCCCCTTAACCATTGCACTGACAATGTCCTTGGTAAGTCTCTAAGCCAATAGGAACTCTAAATCATCAAAAATAAGGTCTAAAGTTCAACATTGAACTTTCTCATACCTTAAATTTGATACATCACTCTTGTTGGGTTTCCGGCACCGCGGCGTGTGTGTGTTCGATCATGTTTCGTAAACATGAGCACAGCGGAAGCAATTAAAAATAATAAATCTATATTTTTACAACACACACAACACACGCATGCTATTACAACAAGTGTAGACATAACCGTAAATTAAAATTTGCAATAAAAGGAAATTAAACTACGTTATACCTTCCGTATGACGTGTAGCGGGAACGGCATCAACCGGAACGATCCTCGTAAGAATCGTCTCTATCCGTATCCACGCCGAGCTCCTCGGGATGACTTCGCTAAGTCACGAGCTTCGCCTTCGTGACGGGTTACTAGCCTCGTGTTGAAGACGACGTGATCGAGATGATCACGATCCGAATCCAAATTCGGATCCTAAAACGAAGTTCTCAAAACTCGCTTCTCCGAGAGGTATTCACAACCGCTTGACGAATCCTTCGCCCTCCACTCAGAGGATTACCGGAGATCAAATCCCGCATGTTAGCCGCTGTCGAGCACTAACCGCCGCCCAAACGACGCCCGACGAGAGAAGAAGCTGTCCAGAAAACTGGACAGCTTGGTGGAGGAGTAGGCGCCGCCAAAACAAGGAGAGAAAAAGCTCACCTTGATGCCGAACCTATAGGAGATCACCGAGGGTCGCCGGAGGTTCACCGCTGGAGCTTGACGCCGCAAGGGTCTTGGACGGCGGCACAAAGCTGGGCGGCGGCAGCTTTAGGTTGGCGCCGATTAACTCCTCCAAGGAGTGGGCGGCAACTCAAGGGGGCTAGGGTTTGGATTAGTTAGGTTTAATAATCCCTTAAGCCCACTTTTATAGAGAACTAATTCTCTTAATGGTTAATGGATCATATCCATAAAGCCCGTTAACCCGCTCCATTAAGATAAGTTAAAATAAACCAAACCATGATGGTTTATTTTAAGTTAAAACGAACCTCAACCAACCTTTGGTTCTATTCGCTTAATATAAACCAAACCCTTTGGTTTATTCTCATCCATTGGATTAGAACCAAACCATTTTGGTCCATCCATTATGTCTTCATAAGACACGCCCATCCACGCTCCATTGCGATCAAACAATTTCATGCTCGCTTATGTTTGGTCCAACCAAACATAGTTTCTCTCTTGGCCGAGAATCCCATTCTCAAGCTCGCTTTAAATCCTTTTGGATTACACTCGCAGCGGTGACCAAATAGGTTCTCGGTTTATGCTGGCCGCCTATAATTAACCATTAATTATAGAACGATCATGAGTGGCACCTAGTAGTACATCATGATCCCCAATTAACCAAAAGATCAACGCTGATCCGTAACTATTTCAAACCCTTCAAGAGCTCGAATGAATCGTGCCCCATTCCCTTCACTCATCTTATACCCACTTGGTTCAGGACATGGTCTATTGTGCCGATCCCACTAAGTGACTCGTCACACCTAGCCCAAGTATCATTTCCTCGTCCTCTGATTCTAGTTACTCCACATGTATCGAAGAGTACCTTACTCTAAACATGTAATGCTTTGGCCAAAGACTTTAGTAACAATCAGGCGAGAGGCCATGGGTATACATCTCCTCGCAGAGTGGTGAATCCTTTATAGGCTATTCAAACACCTTGATCACTTGACTTATACCCAATCATCCCGGGTCCACATCTCCTTGGAGATGTTTGCTTAAGATGTCAAAGCATAAGTCTCCATGATCAAGATGACTTGAATACCGCAAGTCAAAGGAACATCGCACTTAAGCCACAGTAAGAACTTCATTGACATATCTATATATGCGAGAACCATATGAAGTCTTACTGGTCACTCCAATGAACTAGTTACCATAACTAGCATCACGATTAACTCGGACATCACAATGTCTCGGCCGGTGAGAATCAATTTGCTTGGATACACCAAGAGTATACCTCGTGCTAGTCTCGGGAATTGATGGTGTCAAATCCATCAATTCATCGACTAGGGATAATTAGATACATCACAATTACACATGTAGAGATACTCACTAGTTGTGATCCAATCACAAATTCTCTCATCTTTGTGAATCGTATCGTGGACATTGATAAATGAGTTTAAGATCCAATCAAATACATAAAACATGTATACTCGAATAGTGAATCTTCATTTATCATATAAATGGTTCATACATAAGGCGATTGCCTTAGGACATCTCTCATATATTACTAACAGACTCCCACTTGGCCTAATGCCAATCGCTACGGTATCCGATACCATAAGCTCTAACATGACCCTCAAACTTACTTTGAGGTAATGCTAGTCAAAGGATCCGCTAAGTTCCTTTCAGTGGGAATTTTCTCGATTTGTATTTCGTTCCTACTGATGATCTCTCGATAAGATGATAGCGTGGCGCACATGTTTGGATCATTGATGAGACCACATCAAGTTCAGGAGATGAACTTCTTGATCAAACCGCTTCTTTCTTTGCTTCCAAAGCTGCAGCAATGTATTACGCCTTAGTGGCGAGAATCCGCTATAGTGTCAAGCTTGGAACCTTTCCAACTTATTGCGCCTCCATTCGGTGAATACATACCGGACAAAGACATGGAATTATCCTTATGCATCTAGAGCTAGTATCCGTATACCCGCGTATCACCATGTACCCTTCTCCATATATTAGGAACACATCCTTAGTTCTTCTCAAGTACTTAAGGATCGTCTTATGACCACCCAATGATCCATTCTGGATCGGATGGTATCTGCTCGTGACACTCGGGCATACGATACATCGGGCCTCGTATACAACATAGCATACATGATAGATCCTATTGCGGATGCATAGGGAATCTTACTCATGCAAATCCTCTCGTCTTACGTGCGCGGACACATAGACTTGAAAGGTGTACCCCATGCACGATGGGTAGAAACCTTTCTTGGATTCCGACATGCTAAACCTCTTTGCTTTTCGGTCTATATATATGTAGGCTGCGAAAGACCAAGCAACCGTTTGATCTATCTCTATAGATCTTAATCCCAAGGATGTAGGTTGCTTCTCCCAGGTCTTTCATGGAGAATGTCTTGGATAACCAAACCTTAACTGACTGTAAGATTGACACATCGTTTACTATAAGTAATATGTCATCGACATACAATACTAGGAACACGACTGCACTCCCACTAACCTTCTTGTACACACAAGGTTAAATGCGGATTTTGTGAAATCAAACTTTTTGATCGTCTCATCAAAGCGGATATTCCGACTCTTGGATGCTTGCTTCAATCCATAAATGGATCGTCATAACTTGCATACCTTGGTTTTATCAGCCGATGTGAAACCCTCGGTGTATCATATACCGTCCTCGGCAAGTTTCCATTAAGGAAAGGCTTTTCACATCCATCTGCCATATCTCATAATCATAATGGGCTATGGCGGGAGCATCGAATGGATTTAAGCATAGCTACGGCGAATAGGTTTCGTCATAATCAACACCTTATTTTTGACGATATCCTTTCGCCACCAATCTAGCCTTATAGGTAATCACATTACCATCCATGCCGGTTTTCTTCTTGAAAACCCACTTGCACCCTATAGGCTTTATGCCTTGGTGGGTCGACCAAGTTCAAACTTGGTTTTCGTACATGGAATCCATTTCCGACTTCATGGCACCAAGCCACTTATCCCTTTCTGAACTTGTCAGCACTTCTTCATAACTGGTAGGCTCCTCATCATCAATGAGTAACACGTCGTTCGATTCACTTACGAAATCCATATCTCTCGGGAATATTGCGTGTTCTACGGATCTGAAGATGTGGTGTTACAATATCGTCGGTAGATTGCTCATCACTATGAGTTGTCATTTGTTGTACTCACCGGGTATCTCATTTAATGTCTATTTGAGTCTCTCGAGCCTCCTCAAGCTCGACGACACTCCCACTGTTTTCTTGCAAGAGAAACTCTTTCTCTAGAAACACAGCATGCCTTGAAACAAACACCTTTTGTTCCACAGGATGATAGAATTGGTAACCCCTTGTTTCCTTAGGGTATCAATAAATAGACATTTATCGGACTTAGCATCGGTTTTACGTCTGATCACTTCACAAGCGAGACAACCCCATATCTTCAAGTAAGATACATGAGGTTTCTTACCATTCCATATCTCATATGGAGTAGTTGAGACTACCTTGGTAGGCATTACATTTAACAAATAAGCAGGTATGCGAAGTGCATAACCCCAAAGGACTTGGGAAGAGTGCATGATTCATCATTGATCGACCATGTCCAACAAGATCGATTCGCCTCTCAGATACACCATTATGCTGTGGTGTATATGGCGGAGTCCATTGAGACAATATAACATTGTCTCTTAGATAATCAAGAAACTCTTGACTTAAGTATTCACCACCTCGATCCGATCGAAGTATTTTAATACTCTTATCATGTTGTTTCTCTACTTCATTTCTGAATTCTTTGAACCTTTTAAAGGCTTCAGACTTGTGTTTCATCAAGAACACATACCCAAACCGTGAGTGATCATCGGTGAAGGTAATGAAGTAGCTATAGCCTCCTAAAGCTTGAGTTGACATAGGTCCACATACATCAGTATGTACTAGACCTAGTAACTCTCTCACTCGTTCACCTTTTCCAGTAAAAGGTAACTTAGTCATCTTGCCTTTTAAGCATGATTCGCATGTATCGTATGAATCCAATTCAAACGATTCCAGAATTCCACATCGGTGTAATTCGGACATGCGTTTCTTGCTTATATGGCCAAGACGACAATGCCACATATAGGAGTCTATTTGATTATCCTTTCGAGCACTCTTGTTGCTCGCTTCGATATTGCAAATGTCACTGGATACGTCCAACGTATAAACATCATTGCTTAAAGTTCCAGTCCCATAAAGAACCCCATTCAAAGTTATGTAACAACAATTGTTACTAAACGTCAAATGGAAACCATTTCTATTTAAACAAGAAATAGAAATGATGTTCTTTATCAACAAAGGAATATAAAAGCAATTGTCCAGTTCTAAGACAAGTCCTGCAGGGAGTTTCAACAAATACGTTCCGATGGCGAGTGCAGCAACCTTTGCTTCATTCCCAACACGTAAATTTGACTCTCCCTTGACAAGTCTTCTTCTATTCCTTAGCCCATGTATGTCATTACATATATGTGAGCCACACCCAGTATCAAATACCCAAGTGTCTGAGGAAATAGAATGACAATCAATAAAGAAGATTTCTGAAGAAGATGGGGCATCCGATGCCTTATCCTTCTTCATGGACTCAAGATAAATCTTGCACTTTCTTCGCCAATGGCTCTCCTTGCCATAATGATGGCAAGTTTCCTTTTGTGCTAGTTCTACCTTCTTAGCCCTTCTCTTCTTTCCCTTCTGCTGTTCCTTTGACTTCCTCTTAGAACCTTTCTTCGAGGAATCAACCAACAACATCCCTACTCATGCTTCTCGGAAGACTCCCGGTCTTGACATGTTGAGCGATACCACAGATGAACCTCCTGGCATCTCGGAGGTGAAGAGGAGCTTTGAGACTTGAACCTTTGAATCTCACTTGCTCATCAACCAACTCACAGATGAAGGACTACGATATGAGCATCCATATGCTCATGCGCTTTCGTAGCTTAGGTTCCATCGCGGCTAGCATGATGCAACTCATTTGTTGAGAATCACTCACATGTTTACGATAGGCCAACAATTGGTCCAAAGTTGCATAGTCACTAGGGCGAGGCGGGAAGAGCGCTTGAGGACATACAAGCTTTTCAACCTTGAGAACAATTCTCAAGCTTCTAAGCCAGTCCAAGAAGTTCGGCCCAGTCAATTTATTTGAATCCAAAATGGAACGCAAATTCAAACACATCATGATCAATATATTAACTTAGAAATACAAACGAGCATATATGAGAAAGATGATTTTTAAAATGCATCAATATACATTTATAAATCCCATTCATTTTTCGAATTTCAAAAACCCCAAAATCACTTCGGGAGATTGTAGGTCCATCTCCGAATGGGCTGATATCCATCATAGTTATGAACAACCTTGGAGAGTCAACAAGCCATTCATAACTCTGATGGTGATATCATCTATACCGATTGCATATCCCGTATATGCAACTATCACAATGTGCTATCAACTAATTGAATGTTCACACATACATCGGGTTGTTAACACATTAACAAGTATGCATCATATGCATAGCACCCAACTTCACCTCCCTTTACATCGACCTTGGAGAGAGTCCAACAAGCCGATGCTCCAGGTTAAAGCCAACCCATTAATCGGGACATAGTTTTAATATGGTTAGAGCGCATTCAACCAATTAGCCCAGCTTGGAGAGAGTCCAACAACCAAAGCTAACGATTGACCTCTGACTCTTACCATATTAGTATTAAACTATTCCATGGTTTGAACATATTGAGTTAGTAGGGCTTGGAAGAGTCCAACAACCCAAACAAAGCAGAACTCTGGTTCTAACCATATTAATGGAAGGTGTAGGCTTTAATATTGATTAAGGGTTTTATGTCTCATCCTCTTTGCATGCAAATAACTATTATCTACATGGCATGGCATACATGGCATACATCTACATGTCACGACACGCATGGCATAATGTTATGCATCTAATGCAATTACATGGCATACAATTATGTAATGTATATAATTTACTTATATGTCATAACTATTTATGGAAATAAAATATGTTTAAGATTTGATTCTCCAAATCAAAACATAATTAAATTAGGAAACAAATTTCCAAATCTAATCACATATTTTATTCATGGAATTATTTGATTAAGGAAAATCTATTTAGGAAACCAATTTCCTAAATCATTAAAACTACTTATGGAAATAAAATATTTTAAGATTTGATTTCCCAAATCAAATCATGATTAAATTAGGAAACAAATTTCAGAATCTAATCAATTATTTTTTTTATGGAAAATATCTATTTCAATATATACTTCAATATTTCCAAAAGTGGAAGATTTCCATAAATACTTCTAGACTTTCTAAAATTGAAAAATTTCCATAAATACTTCTAAATTTCCAAAATTTAGAAAATTTCCAGAAATACATTATGACTATCGCAAAACCATTTTTTACGATTATGTCGAAACACAACACAGGCTCACGATACCCTTTGTTGGGTTTAGACGTGTGTGTGTTCGATCATGTTTAAGTAAACATGAGCACAGTGAAGCAATTAAAATAATAAATCTATATTTATTACACACACACAACACCGCATGCTATTACAACAAGTGTAGACATAACCGTAAATTAAAATTTGCAATAAAGAAATTAAACTCGTTATACCTTTCATTATGGCGTGTAGCGGGAAACGGCATCAGCGGAGCGATCCTCGTAAGAATCGTCTCTATCCGTATCCCACGCCGAGCTCCTCGGGATGACTTCGCTAAGTCACGAGCCGTCTTCGTGCGGGTTACTAGCCTCGTGTTGAAGGGCGTGATCGAAGATGATCACGATCCGAATCCAAATTCGGATCCTAAAACGAGTTCTCAAAACTCGCTTCTCCGGAGAGGTATTCGTCAACCGTTTGACGAATCCTTCGTCCTCCACCTCAGAGGATTACCGGAGATCAAATCCCCGGTATGTTAGCCGCTGTCGGAGCACTAACCGTCGTCCAAACGACGCTCCGACGAGAGGAGAAGAAGCTGTCCAGAAAACTGGACAGCTTGGTGGAGGAGTAGGCGCCGGCCAAAACAAGGAGAGAAAAAGCTCACCTTGATGCCGAACCTATAGGAGATCACCGGAGGGTCGCCGGAGGTTCACCGGCTGGAGCTTGGATGCCGGCAAGGGTCTTGGACGGCGGCACAAAGCTGGGCGGCGGCAGCTTTAGGGTTGGCGCCGATTAACTCCTCCAAGGAGTGGGCGGCAACTCAAGGGGGGGCTAGGGTTTGGATTAGTTTTGGTTTTAACAATCCCTTAAGCCCACTTTTATAGAGAACTAATTCTCTTAATGGTTAATGGATCATATCCATAAAGCCCGTTAACCCGCTCCATTAAGATAAGTTAAAATAAACCAAACCATGATGGTTTATTTTAAGTTAAAACGAACCGAACCAACCTTTGGTTCATTCGTTTAATATAAACCAAACCCTTTGGTTTATTCTCATCCATTGGATTAGAACCAAACCATTTTGGTCCATCCATTATGTCTTCATAAGACACTGCCCATCCACGCTTCCATTGCGACTGAAACAATTTCATGCTCGCTTTATGTTTGGTCCAACCAAACATAGTTTCTCTCGGTCTGAGAATCCCATTCTCAAGCTCGTTTTAAATCCTTTGGATTACACTCGCGTGCGTGGTGACCAAATAGGTTCTCGGTTTATGTTGCTGGTCGCCTATAATTAACCATTAATTATAGAACGATCATGAGTGGCACCTAGTAGTACATCATGATCCCCAATTAACCAAAAGATCAACGCTTGATCCGTAACTATTTCAAACCCTTCAAGAGCTCGAATGAATCGTGCCCCATTCCCTTCACTCATCTTATACCCACTTGGTTCAGGACATGGTCTATTGTGTCGGGCCCCACTAGGTCGACTACGCCACACCTAGCCCAAGTATCATTTCTCGTCCTACGGATTCTAGTTACTCCACATGTATCGAAGAGTACTTTACTCTAAACATGTAATGCTTTGGCCAAAGACTTTAGTAACAATCCGACGAGAGGCCATGGTATACATCTCCTCGCAAGGAGTGGTGAATCCTTTATAGGCTATTCAAACACCTTCGATCACTGACTTATACCCAATCATCCCGGGTCCACATCTCCTAGAGATGTTTGCTTAAGATGTCAAAGCATAAGTCTCCATGATCAAGATGACTTGAATACGCAAGTCAAAGGAACCTCGCACTTAAGCCACAAGAAGAACTTCATTGACATATCTATATATGCAGAGAACCATATGAAGTCTTACTGGTCACTCCAATGAACTAGTTACCATAACTAGCATCCACGATTAACTCCGACATCACAATGTCTCCAGGTGAGAATCACCGCTTGATACACCAAGGAGTATACTCGTGCTAGTCTCGAAATTGATGGTGTCCAAATCCATCAATTCATCGACTAGGATAATTCGATACATCACAATTACACATGTAGAGATACTCACTAGTTGTGATCCAATCACAAATTCTCTCATGCCGTGAATCGACGTGGACATTCAAGAAATGAGTTTAAGATCCAATCAAATACATAAAACATGTATACTCAAATAGTGAATCTTCATTTATCATATAAATGGTTCATACATAAGGCGATTGCCTTAGGACATCTCTCATATATTACTAACAACTCTAACAACTCTCCTAATCCATATCCAATGGATTTTCACCCTTTATAATGCTTCCCAAAGCATATCCTAGGGTTAGGAGCGGTTAGGGAACTTTACCGTAGCTGAAAATGGGCTAAACAACCTAGTTTTTCCCGAAATCAGCCTGGCAGTCGACTCTATCGTAGATCAGTCGAATGTTGTGCCAATCAATCGACTGCCAACAAGGGCAGTCGACTGATAACTAAAAAATCAAAATTTCAATTATCAGAAATAAAATTCAGAAAAGTATAAGTAATTCTACGTATATTGAAAAATCATGAAAATTCATATGTATATTACTTATAAGCAATACAATGGGTGAAAAATATTAGAAAAATATTTTACCCATAAAATAGCAAAATTGATACAAAGTTCAAAAGTGAAGAAAAACTTCAATGTTTTAGCTCACTTTGTATCAACTTCATCAATGGTGATTGCTATCAAAGGATAAACTTCACCAAGGTTTTCTAACTGGATTTTAAAATGTTTTTGAAAACCTATATTGGATCATATTCCTTGGGCTTAATGTACATTGCTTGAACATAAGCTTTCCCAATGATCCACAAATGATTTTAAATGAGTTTTAGTTCATCTAGATGCAAAAACTATGCACCTTGAACTTAACTCATATCCTAGCATCTCATATGTATCTAGAGTGTATCAATACACATACATGTCAATTTAGATGTGTCATGTGGATTTTGGTTTATCTTAAACTAAGGTCTCATGCATTTTCTAAGGCAACACTACTTGATTCCATTATAAATGGGACTTCAAGTCATGTCATTGTCCTTAAATCAATTTTAATCAAATTAAATGTATGAATAATTATGGCATTGATGATGATATAAACACATGCTCATAATCATGATGTCATGGCATAAGATGAAAACTAAAAACACATGACATTAAAAATTAACCCTAAACATACTCATGACATTTTATATGATAAAAAGTAGATATGATGTCATGGCATGTTATATGGCAAACAAAGCATGGCAAATAAAATGTATAGGTATAACAATACCTAAAATTTAATATTAATTGTCATTTGTCATTATTAAGTATATTTGTCATATTACTACTAATCCCCCAAGTGTGTCAAAAACCCAAAATGGCACACTAAGACCTCTAAACCTAAATTGTGTCAATTTGATTGATTTATCAAACTTATTAAATAATATTGGCACATCCTAAAATCTTTTAGGATTAAAGATAAAATTTATTTCCAAGGTATCCATAACCTTGAAAATGACCTAAAGTGCCACCTTTACCATAGTTAGGTTAACTACCGGTCCATTCAAAGTTGGCACACCTAAACCCATTTAGCGTGAATTAATCACGCTCCTAGGAACCCAAAACCTATTTGAGCTCCTTGGGTTTATTAGGTATTCCTTAGGGATAACTTTCCTAGATACCCTCCTAATGACCCTCCTAGGCTTGGTAGTCTTGGTCATCTTGGTCTTGCCTAAGTTAACTCTATTGGATCGAAGCGGATCGCTAGAGGGGGGGTGAATAGCGATAAAACTTTTTCATACGAATTCGTTTCAAAACACTTATATGCAGCGGAAAGATAAATAAAAAATAAAAGAGACAAGTAGATTTTTTACTTGGTTCGTAGCCTTCGGCTACTACTCCAAGGCCCTAGTGATCCTTGATCACGCACGGAGGGCAAATCACTAATGAACTCCTCGTTGGAGGTAGGAGTTAATCGGATACAAAAACCACGAAAGAGACTCGAGATAGAGGGACACTCCCCCTCTTCTCGTTACGATAAAACCAAAATAAAAAGAAGTACAGAATTGAATTAAACTTAGATTATACCGACGACTCATAGATGGAAAGATGAAACCCTAGTCGTCGTGTCTGCAGAGCTTCGTCGTAGGAATGTCAGAGACTCGTAGCATACCGGAAGCACTTGGAAGCTTTTTTAATTGATGAAAAACCCTAGGACAAGCCCTCCTTTTATAGCCTTTGAGCCCCTCATCGAATGGGTCTTCAACCAATCACAAATGGGCACAAAACCTCCTTGAAAAGAGGTGATAAGCCTTGACTCCTCGAGGCTGATCATTGACCATCGATCGTGATGGCCATCATCGATCGATGATGGCAAGATCGATCGAGTCCGAACTCCGGCGGCCGATTGACGACGAGTCCTGCAATCGTGATGCTTGCTGCAAGTCAAAGTTAGCTCAACAAAAACATAATTTCGACGATCGTCGATCATCCGATCTCGACCTAGACCATCGATGGGATGTATTTGGTCGGATCTACGCTTAAGACCATCCCCGTAAGGAGGATACGACCTCACTTACGCTCACACACACGAGCTTACCTCGATACTTACTGCGTCGCTTTCTCTTTTGGCCTTCCACTTGATTCCTTCGGCTCCCTTCGAAGTCACTCGAGTGTCGCCCGACCACCGCGGCTTCCTCCGGGTGTCGCTAGCCTTCAGCTTCAGCTTTAGCACTTTTCTGCACACTCGATTCAGCTCGTGAGATAATGATATATCCTTGACTTTGTGTCTTTTGCCATAATCAAAATACAGGTTCGACTTAGGTACCCCTGCACCAACAAACTCTAGGGGTGACTCCCCTTGTAACCTTCTTAGTAGCTTCCCTAGGTTTCTTAGAAACCCTAACCACTAAGCACATACCTTGGTCAACCTTAGGGATGACTTCCCTATTGACCTTGGTCTTCCTAGACCTAGGTTTAGTTCCATAATCAAATGGAACATTATGATAAGTTTCCTTAGGCTTAGGTTTGTGACCCAAACCTCGCTTGCCCTTGGATGACCCTTGTCTCCTAGACTCTAGACCTTGACTCTTGGACCTAGACCCTTGACTTTGACCATTTGACCTTTTTATTTGGTTTTGCATAATCTTAAGGGTCTTCTTAAGTTTTTCAAGCCTTGACCTCAAGACTTGATTTTCTAGCTCTAATCTTCCCAAATTAGATTTTTCATATGTCCTTTGGGAATTGTTCTTTCTAGGCATGTGTCTAGTCCATTTAGGATTAAAACCTAGGTGGTCTTCAATTTTTCTAATAGATGCCTTAGGTAAAATATTTTTAGGGACATTAGTCCCAAATTTCTCCTTAAGGGTAACATTCTTAGCACCTAGACAATACTCCCTATTTCTAGCATTCTCTTTATGATAAATTGCAAGAGAATTAAAATTATTCCTAGCATGCTTTTTGACATTTAAACTAGAAGGTGCATTATTAAAATATACCTTAGGGTTAGCCTTTGTTAGTAATATATGAGAGATGTCCTAAGGCAATCGCTTTATGTACGAACCATTTATATGATAAATGAAGATTCACTATTTGAGTATACATGTTTTCATGTATTTGATTGGATCTTAAACTCATTTACTGAATGTCCACGATACGATTCACAGCATGAGAGAATTTGTGATTGGATCACAACTAGTGAGTATCTCTACATGTGTAATTGTGATGTATCGGAATTATCCCTAGTCGATGAATTGATGGATTTGGACACCATCGATTCTGTCGAGACTAGCAAGAGGTATACTCCTTGGTGTATCCTGCATATGGTTCCTTTGACTTCATATGGTTCTCTGCATATATAGATATGTCAATGAAGCTCTTACTGTAGCTTAAGTGCGATGTTCCTTTGACTTGCGGTATTCAAGTCATCTTGATCATAAAGACTTATGCTTTGACATCTTAAGCAAGCATCTCTGTGGAGATGTGGACCCGGGATGATTGGGTATAAGTCGAAGTGATCGAAGGTATTTGAATAGCCTATAAAGTATTCACCACTCCTTGCGAGGAGATGTATACCCATGGCCTCTCGTCGGATTGTTACTAAAGTCTTTGGCCAAAGCATTACATGTTTAGAGTAAGGTACTCTTCGATACATGTGGAGTAACTAGAATCCGTAGGACGAGGAAATGATACTTGGGCTAGGTGTGACGTAGTCAGCCTAGTGGGGACTGACACTAAAGACCATGTCCTGAACCAAGGGGGTATAAGATGAGTGAAGGGAATGGGGCACGATTCATTCGAGCTGCTGAAGGGTTTCAGAAATAGTTCTGGATCAACCATTGATCTTTTCGGTTAATTGGGGATCATGATGTACTACTAGGTGCCACTCATGATCGTTCTATAATTAATGGTTAATTATAGATGGCCAACATAAACTGAGAACCTATTTGGTCATACGCACAATGAGCGTAATCCGAAGGATTTAAAACGAGCTTGAGAATGGGATTCTCAGACCGAGAGAAACTAGGTTTGGTTGGACCAAACAAGAAGCGAGCATGAAATCGTTTCAGTCGCAATGGAAGCGTGGATGGGCCGTGTCTTATGAAGACATAATGGATGAACCAAAATGGTTTGGTTCTAATCCAATGGAGGAGAATAAACCAAAGGGTTTGGTTTATTTTAAACGAATGAACCAAAAGTTGGTTCGGTTCATTTTAACTTAAAATAAACCATCATGGTTTGGTTTATTTTAACTTTTATTAATGGAGCGGGTTAACGGGCCTTATGGTTATGATCCAATAACCATTAAGAGAATTAGTTCTCTATAAAAGAGGGCTTAAGGGTTTTTTAAGCCCTAATCCAAAAACCCTAACCTAAGAGTTGCCGCCCACCTCCCCTTGGTGATTTCGGCGCCAACACCTCCACTTGCCGCCGCCCACCATCAAGCTCCAACCGGCGTCCAGTAGGTGCTGACCTTCCCTCTTGCCGGCGTCGAGCTGCTGCCGGTTGGTGCTCCGGTGATCTCCCTTGGGTTCGGTAATAAGGTGAGCTTCCACCTTTCTTTTGGCCGGCCCCTACTCCTCCACCAAAGCTGTCCAGTTTTTCTGGACAGCTTGTTTCCCTCTCATCGGAGCGTCGTTTGGACGACGGTTGGAGCTCCGACAGTGCCTTACTTACCGAGGATTCGATCTCCGGTAATCCTCATAGGTGGAGTACGAAGGATTCGTCAAACGGTTGATGAATACCTCTCCGGAGAAGCGAGTTTTGAGGACTCGTCTTTGGATCCGAATTTGGATTTGGATCGTGATCCTCTCTCGATCACGTCGTCTTCAACACGAGGCTAGTAACCCGTACGAAGATGAAGCTCGTGACTTTGTGAAGTCATCCCGAAGATACTCGGCGTGGATACGGATAGAGACGATTATAGCGAGGATCGTTCTGGTTGATGTCGTTCCCGCTCCACGTGATACGAAAGGTATACGTAGTTAAATTTCCTTTTATTGCAAATTTAAATTTATGGTTATGTCTACACATGTTGTACTAAGCATGCGTGTGATGTGTGTGTTGTAATAAATATAGATTTATTATTTTTATTTCTTCCACTGTGCACATGTTTGCGAAACATGTTCGAACACACACTCGTCGCGGTGCCGGAAACCCAACAGCCTTAGCTCTTCCTACATGTGATGCTCCTTCTTTGACCTTCTATCTCCCCCTAGGGCATTGACTCCTATAATGCCCTCTTTGATTACACTTGAAGCATATGATATGCTCCTTGCTCTTTTGCATTGAGGCACCGGTCTCCTTGACCTTTGGCACGGGTGGAGCCTTCTTGACTTTCTTAGGACACTTGCTTTTGTAATGTTCATTTTCCCTACACTCAAAGCATATAATATGAATTTTATTTTTACATTGAATGCTTGAGTTACCTAGGTCAATGGTGGCCGGATTTTGAGCTTCCTTTTCTCCTTGACCGGAAGTAGAAGCTTCTTCTTGATGCTCCATAGTGGAAGGTCTAATCTCCTCCCCCTCAATCCTAGAGGTGGAGGCTTCTTCCAATTCCACCTCTTCTTCCACCGATTCGGAGGTTGACTCTCTATCAACTTCCGAATCCTCACTTGCTTGTGAGGATGAGTATTCATCTTCGGTCTTCTTTTCTTGAACTAGTGATGGGCCTTCATGGAATCTTGCCAATTCCCTCCAAAGCTCCTTGGCATCCATGCAATCCCCTAGGCTACACAAGATGTCATTAGGAATCAAATCAAAAATAAATTTGATTACCTTCTTGTTTTTCTCAAATTGTTGGAGTTGCTCTTCGATCCATCTCTTCTTTTTTAGGAAGCCTCCCTTTGGTCCTCTTGGATATTCAAATCCTTCCATTAAGATGGACCACTCCTCAAAATCCCTCATTATCAAGAAATCTTCAATCTTTGCTTTCCATTGGTTGAAGCCCTCTCGTCCATAGAAAGCATAAGGAACCGGTGTGTTGATATCCCATCCAAGTGTTTCTTGAAACTCCATCTTCTTTCTCTAGCAGTTTTCTCTAGGGTGTTAATCCGTTGAAGAGCTCCCAGCTCTGATACCAATTGTTGAGGATTCGATGACCGCTAGAGGGGGGGTGAATAGTGCATTTTGATGCGTCGATGGAATTGGTCGCGTGTTTGTTACAAAAAGTGTTATACGCAGTGGAAATAGAAATTATAAAACAAATACAACACAAATACAAGCACTACATAATATATAACGTGGTTCGGAACCGAATGGTTCCTACTTCACGGATTGGGCTCGTAAGAGCCCTAGCGATGCAAATCACACATCACTACTAAATAAACTCCTTCTCGGAACAATCCGAAGGTGGAGAAACCTTGTACAATGATTACAAAAGTAATACAATAAGAATACAAGCAAGATATAAATGAAATACACAAGAACACGTAAAAAACACTTTACAAATTCGCTTTTGGATGCTTGATTCTTTGGTTGCTTGAAATGCACTTGGAGATCCTGAATTACACCAGCAATTCACCCCAAAAGCTCCCAAGAACCGGTTGTAAAATCTCCATGAACAGCTTTCTTTTAACCTGCATCGGGCTAGATTTCTACCTGGCAGTCGAGTGTCATAAGGCACCAGTCGACTGCTAACACTGTTGCTGTGAGACAATGACTTGATCCATGCTGGAAAGATTCTAATGAGACTCTCCTCAGTCGACTGCCAACATTCGGCCGCTATCACCGTGAGGCGATCGCTACCATCAACGCTCTGCTCGCGGCCAAATAACCAGTCGACTGACATCCATGACAATCGATTGCCAGGACTTTTTCAGCCCTAAATGACAGTCGAGCTCTAATCGACTGATGATAGTCGAACCGGTAAAAATGTCAATCGACTACCAACCTCAAACATGAGGTTTTAACCCAAGTATGGTTACCCCATACTTGCTAGACCACCCTTAGCCTAGACCTAATCCTTCTAGACACCTCTGTCAGCCTCGCGCCTATCAGATCCCTCCAACTCATCCATGACTTGTTCATCCGTACACTAGCCTTCAGGTGCTTCCATAGGCTATGTCATGCTAACTGTGTCTACACCACCAAGGCACATTGGACTTACGCTGCTAAGACTCCGCTTGGACTTTACGCCACCAACCATTGGACTTATGCTGCCAAGACTTCACCCTTGGACTTTACACCGCCAATATTTCACTTAGACATCTCAAATGCCAAGACTCAAGCTTGGACTTTCCCTTGCCAAACCATGTTGGACTTTCCAAGCCAAGAACCATGCTTGGACTTTTCCTTACCAAGACCCATGCTTGGACTTTACATGCCAAGTACTAAAGACTTGGACTTTCCATGACATGGTCAACTCCAGTCAACCATCAAAATCCCCCTCGAGTCAAACTCGAGTCCAATCAATCATGACCTGGGTTGATTGCACCAACAATCTCCCCAAAACATTATCAGACATCAATGTCAAAACATCAATGTCAAACCTTCATGTCAAATATCAAAACATCGCTCGAGTCAAACTCAAGTCTGGTCAATCATAACCTGGGTCGATTGCACCAACATAGTTGAGGCGAAACTGCTCAAAACTCTTAGGTAGAGATTGGAGAATGATATCGACCTAGGTTTCCCCATCGATCTCAGCTCCAAGGACTTCTAGCACATTCAAATGAGCCATCATCTTGAGAACATGATCCCTCACGGGTGTTCCCTCAACCATGGTGGTCGTCATCAAGTTCCTCATGGCTTCCTGCCTAGCAGCCCGATTCTGGTGTGCGAAAAGTTCCTTGAGATTGAGCATCATGTCATAAGCAGTAGTCATGGCTTGATGTTGAAGTTGCAATGCATTTGACAAGAAGATAAAATGTAACACCGCGCCATCTCACCAGCCTTGATCCACTTCTTATAACTCTCTTTCTTCTTTTCCCTAGAATCATCCGCAGGCTTAGAAGGACACTCTTCGAAGAGTACATATTTGCACTCCTCAGCAGTTAAGACAATGTCCAGATTCCTTTTCCAATGAACATAGTTAGGTCCAGTAAGTTTGTTTTCCTTTAGAATCACAGCAAGTGGGTTGAAAGTCATTTTTGAAAAACCTAAGAATAAAATAAATGAAAAATATTATATTTCAAAATTTATTGATTCCTCAAACAATAAAATTTCAAAATCAACCAACACCTCAAACACCGAGAATATCGTATGCCACGATAGTATGGACGTATACCAATTCTACATTTGTAAGAGGAGATTTTACCCATTAATATTATTATCCTATCAACCTTACTTTTTGACAAATAAAATTAATAGTTAGTTCCTCTTCGGCCCTACAAATAAATCAGTGACTTCGATGGGGAGGATACTCTTATTTGCATCTAAGTGTTCACCATTACCCGATACTAAGGCAATTATCTCGGATTATATGACTTCCGATGGGGAAGTACACATGCTCCTAAATAATTTCCTATAACCATATTTGACCTAGTGATCCAAAAAACAAGCTCATTCGATATGGAGGAAGGCACTCAGAGCCAACGCGCAAGTTTGTTGACATCACATGTCAAATTGTAACGGAGGCCGCAGGAATTTAAAAAAATATCCCTCTCCCACTTAGTAATTTAAAATTGAGGAATTTTAACTATGCAACCACAACAAGCATATAAATCAAAAGCAATAAATATTAAAAACAAATTTTCCAACTATTATGGCTTTTGTTCTCCAATATGCCTCCAGTCGTGTTTCTACCTCGTCTGCTCCTCCCTATGCCATGTACAAGCCATCCGGAGATTTGAGCCGAGAAAAATTATTTTAATTTACATCCATCAATCCTATACTCCAGAAAGGAGTGTACATGAAATCTAGATCGAAAGTAAACTAAAATAAAGGAGTAGCTAAACAATGTCGTACTTAATTACAAAAATTAAATACTAGCCTCGTCAATCCCGATGATTCAAATAATATTACAATTACACACATACAATCACATACACACACATATGGCCATAATAGTTAGATCTTATGCTTGCAATCAAAAAGTTAGCCTGCGCACATCCTACTATTATCCGGCACACATAATATATTATAAGTGCATAAAAGTAATCGAATCCTAAACACACAAAACCAAAAACCGTGGCTCTGATACAAATTGTAGGGAATTGATTCCCACTTCGGTCGCTTGTGCATTGCGATCCTATAATCGTACCTGGATTAAAAAAAATTAATCCTTGACAAGATGGATCACCCAAGCAACCGATCCATCATCGTGCTATTCGATTCGAGTGGTCTCTTGAACAAACTTGTTGTTCAAGCAACCAACTCTTTTCCTCGATTAGCCGTGGAATAGATGATGTATGGATCACTGGTTTTTTATGTTTATCATCAGGGTCCAAGTAAATTAACCACATACATGATACAAAAGAACTAAATCAAAACAAACAAGATTATACCTCTTGTTTACCTCTTGATCTTCTATTGTATGACATATCCTCCTCTTGGACGTTGTGTGGGCAACGATCCTCCAAGAGTTAAAGCCTCCTAGATCGCGTTCTTACCTTCCTTACTAGCCCGAACAAAGGGAAGAATAAACGCCCTTCTTCTCCTTGCTTGTGCCGACCACCAATCACAAAGGGGAATGTCGCCGGCCCTAGGAGAGGGAGAAGAGATATGGGCGCCGGCCAAGAGCTCCAAGGAAAGAAACCCTAACTCTTGTCTCTGGCCAAAAGACAAGGGAGAGGTGGAGAGGGTGGTGCCGGCAATGGAGAAGAAGAGAAAGAAAAAGCTCTACAAATCCTCCTAGTGCCGCCGGCCAAAAGAAGCACTCCTTAAGTTACCGCCCAAGGGAAGCCAAACCCTAGAACTTCTTATGTTGCCACCCAATGCCAACTCAAAACCCTAGAACTTCTTTTATCATCTTGTTGCCCAAGCCTTGGAAGCATATTTATAGATTTTGCCCAAGCCTCCTTTTAATCATGTCCGTTGGATCTAGGCTTCATGAGGGTTTTAATAGGCTACAATAGGGACAATGAGGAGGAGTTGGATCTTGGCAACCTAATGGATCCGACCCACATAAAATCCGATCCATTAATGATAATTCATTCCACTAGAGGATTATCATTGATCTGTTGGGGATCGAAACGGCCGGCTAGAGGGGGGTGAATAGCCCTCTTACGATGGTTGTCGGAATTCTCTCGTTCGTTTGCTCGTCTACACAATCGTTAGCGCAAGCGAAAGCATAAACAATAAAGACAAAGCAATGAACGAAAATACAAACGCTAACAAAGAAAATGTAATGTGGTTCACGGCTACACCGCTAATCCACGATCCCAATTCGTCCGAGGTGAATCACTCCTTCAAAGCCAATCACTATTGGTCTCTCCTTTGCACCAAGCTAGGTGGAGGTAACCTTTACAAATCAAGCACACTCCTTCTTTTACAATAGATGTGAAATGAAGCTAAGAGAAGGAGTTTGAATCTTGTGGAGCACTTGGATGGTCGTTTAGAACTTGAGCATTAACCTCCCAAAGCTCCACACCCTCTCTTTTTATAGAGAGGCCTGATTTCTTCGCTGCCACCACCGATCACGCTCTTGGCGATCGATGTCACTCAACGGCCTCAACACATCGATCCCGACCGCCAGAGTCCAATAACACTTGCTCGATGGACCTCACTACCGATCGCTGCCGTAGTCGCCTAGTCACATGAGCGACTCAGGTCGGAGATCTCGGTAAATCCATATTCCATATAAATGATCAGTATAAACCCATCATTGATACTAAGACACTCTGAATCACATGGCAATGATCTGCAGAAACTCAAACTTAACATAAGTTCGAGCTTCCGTGGTCGGGTAAACCTTAACCCTGCGGTCAAGTCTCCGGTTAGCACATGTAACTGGAACCTCTCTTCGTTCGCGGCCACGTCCCTCGGCAGCATCAGGCGCACGGCTCTACAATGCTCCTTCGCGTCTCTTGCCTCCGAAGTCTGCTTCCTTGGCTTCACTTCAAGTCATCTCGTCCGGTGGTCCCTCGGATGCTCCAAGCGCACGGCTTCCGCAAAGTCATCCTTCACCGACTCAAGGACCGAGGTTGTTAGGGTGAACTCGCCAAGGCTCCATGTGCGAATTACTAAGTCCTGCAAGACTCCAACGCACATATCAAATAACAATATCATCCTAACTTAAACCCTTTGCCACACACATCAAAACCTTATCATGGCAAGAGATTGCCCTAACAATCTCCCCCTTTTTGATGTGTGGCAATCTGTTTAAGTTAGGTAAAAACATTTCATGAAAATTCTAAGGTAAAAAGGCATGTAAACATAAACATGATATAGCAACATGCAACTCCCCCTTAATCCATGAAACTCCCCATAAAAATTTTCTCCCCCTATCATAAGCATAATCATTTCTCCCCCAAAATATACTCCCCGTTACTTAAACATACATTTCTCCCCCCTTGTCAAAAGATTAAACCTAATTTATAAACTCATGACATCAGGTCTAATAGAAAGAGAACACCAAAAACATGATTAAAATCTGAAATCAGAAAATATTGGGCTATTTTCCAAGTGAGCAGTCGACTGGCACAATGGATTCCGAAATTCTGATTTTCTGGGTGAATTTTAGAAATGCATTAAAAATTCTAGAAAATTCAAAAAATCATGAAATTTGAGGAACATATTTATTTTAAGTATATATATTAATGAAAAATAGGTTTTCATGAAAATTCATTATATTTTCTTGTTTTTACCAAAAATCCAAAAGCTTTAAAAACCACTAGGTTTTTGATCATTCTAGTATCAAGTTAACTACCTAGTTTTGCATCCAATTGTTTCAAAACATGAATACATAGATTTTAGGGTAAGAAATTGTTTTGAAAACATATGAAATATCCAACCATGATCTTTGGGTAATATGTCTATGAATTAAACATAAGTCTTCCCCATGATTGGTCTATTATTGCTATTTTGATACCTTAAATGATCATCTAAATGCCATAGGCATTAGTGGACATTTGTATCATCCTAACATCTCACCCATGCTAAGTTTTCGATCAAAGTAGCCTATGGTGAGTGTGAGATGCATCCTAGGGGGTATTTGTATATACTTAACCATTATATTCATACAATTCTATCAAGGTTAAGTATCAACCTAACAATCCTCATGATCATAAAGGCATATATCAATTAATTCTACATTATGATCATGAAACACATGTATTCATTGAATTGTTATCATGCATTAGGTATTATGTCATGATAATAAACAAATTATCACCTGAAGCATGATTTAACCCTATTTCTCATGATGACGTGCTAAATTTCAAAATCATAAATCATGATTGCAAACATACATAGCAATTACATTAATTATCATGATTTAAACATTATTAACTATTTATAGGCACGTTATCATCACCTAACACTAGTTAAAAATGTTGTCCCACCATCCTAAGTCAACCAAAATATGATATAGGTCAATTGCATATGGTTGACTACCCTAGGGGTTTTCTAACCCTTAAGGATGGATTTTGGAACCCAATATAAACTCTTTCCTATGGGGTTCACAAGATACTCCTTGAGGATCCATTTCCTAGCTATTTTTGGGGATTTGAGGCCGCTAGAGGGGAGGTGAATAGCGTTGACCGTACGTCGATGGAATTCGATCGTGATCGTGTCTACAATTTCGTTAGCGCAGCAGAATATAGAAATGAAAGCAATAACGAAATACAACAATCACGAACACAAAGATATAACATGGTTCGGAACCACACGGTTCCTACTCCACGGATTGAGCTCTAAAGAGCTCTAGTGATGCACACGCAATCACTAATCAATAATAACTCCTTCTCGGAACAATCCGGAGGCGGAGAAACCTCGTACAAGGATTACACTAAGTAATACACAAGATACAAGCAAATACAAGTAAGAAATACAATGCAAGTAAAGGAAAAACAACTTTACAAGAGCTTTGGATTGCTTGATCTTTGATTGCCTTGAACTAGCTTTGAAGGACTGGAAAGCACCAACTTCCCCCTTCAATTTCGCCCAAGAAAATCGCTGCAAAAACCCTCCTTCCGAGCTGCCTTTATAACCTGCGTCGGGCTGGATTTTCGCCTATCAGTCGACTGCCATAAGTCACCAGTCGACTGATGCCACTGTTAGCTATTACTTTCTTCTTATCTTATCCCCTAGCTATTAGGCATTTATAGGCCTTTTCATTTTTCTTTTCTTTATAACCTAGGCCTTTCTTATTAAAACTTGCCCTTTGGCTCCCAATTATCATATTCAATGTGTTGGAGCCAATTGTGAATTTTTCTAGGGCTTTTGTCAAATAGTCTACCTTTTCCCTTAAAGCCCTATTTTCATCCATGCATGCATCACTAACATTAAATGACATATATTCATCTGAGCAAGCATCATTTAAGCTAGAAGAAATATTTTCTTTTTCATTTAAGCATGCTTTTTCTAGTTTATTTTCTAGATCCTTAATTTGATCTAGCATGCTCTTATTCTTCTTTTTCATTCCAAATAAGTCCTTAGTTAAACTAGAAATTATGGAAACTATTTTCTTAGGAGAGGCATTCGTTACCATAGTTTCCATATCCTCTTCTTCTTCTTCGGATGAGGAGGATGTAGAAGCTCCCCCTTCACTTGAGCTCTCTCCTCTTGAGCTTGATCCTTCATTTTCGGAGGAAGAGCAATCCAAGTCATCAAAGGCCATCAAGGCCAAATTGGTGACAAAGGCATTCTCCTCATCCGATGATGAGGAGGAGGATGAGGATGGGCTATCCCAAGTCCTTGCCTTTAGAGCTTTGGTCTTCCCCTTTTCTTTTGTCTTCTTCTCCTCTTCCTTCTTTTTCTTGCTCCCCTTTTTCTTCTTCTTTTCTTCTTTCTTTTTCTTCTCTTCCTTGCTCTTGTTTAGGAGGGGACAATTATCCCTTATGTGTCCCTCTCCTTGGCAATTGTAGCAAATGATTTTCCCCCTTGGTCTTCTATTCCTATCATTTTCTTTGTTAAAATGAAAACCTTTTAAAGCACGTCTTACCCTCCTTACCATATATGCTTCTTCCATGCTATCCATGGAGGAGGAGGAAGATGCTTCATCATCGGAGGAAGAGGGGATCTCCATCTTCTTCTTCCCCTTGTTTGCCAACAATGCTACTCCTCTTGAGGGTTGTATTTTTGGCTCTTCTTGTATTCCTTCAAGCCTAGATTCATGTAATTCCATAGTGGAAAAAAATTCATCTAGAGTACTTACCTCTAGATTCTTTGAAATGTAAAATGAGTCCACCATTGAACTCCACTTGGATGATCGGGGGAAAGCATCTATGGCCTTCATTATCATATCGCGATTATAGAGCCTTTCTCCTACACTTGTTAGTCCAATTAAAATTTCTTTGAATCTAGAATGCAAAGAAGTTATCTTTTCTCCCTTTTCTAATTTAATGTTGGATAGTTGGGAGCCGAGGAGGTCTCTCCTTGCTAGCTTTGCCTCGGATGTGCCTTCATGAAGCTTAATTAGCTTCTCCCACATCTCCTTGGCACTTAGGCATTCTCCAATTCGGTTGATCTCTTGTTGGGGGAGCACATTGAAAAGATGATGCTTGGCTTTTGAGTTTGCAAGGTGCTCTTCCCTTTGCTTTTTGGTCCACCTAGATTTCTCTATTGGCTTTCCTTCTTCATCCCTAGGCAAAACGAAACCGGATTCCATTGTAATCATAATATCAAAATCTGTTTCGAAAAATACCTCCATTCTCTTTTTCCACCAAGAGAATTCGCCGTCGAACTTCGGTGGGTGGATGTTGGAGCCGGCCATTTTGAATGTTGCTTGTTGTGGCGGTTAGTCCTCGACAAGCTTTCCTTGGCTCTGATACCACTTGTTGGGGATCGAAACGGCCGGCTAGAGGGGGTGAATAGCCCTCTTACGATGGATGTCGGAATTCTCTCGTTCGTTTGCTCGTCTACACAATCGTTAGCGCAAGCGGAAGCATAAACAATAAAGACAAAGCAATGAACGAAAATACAAACGCTAACAAAGAAGATGTAACGTGGTTCACGGCTACACCGCTAATCCACGATCCCGATTAAATCAGGGTGAATCACTCCTTCAAAGCCAATCACTATTGGTCTCTCCTTTGCACCAAGCTAGGTGGAGGTAACCTTTACAAATCAAGCACACTCCTTCTTTTACAATAGATGTGAAAGGAAGCTAAGAGAAGGAGTTTGAATCTTGTGGAGCACTTGGATGGTCGTTTAGAACTTGAGCATTAACCTCCCAAAGCTCCACACCCTCTCTTTTTATAGAGAGGGTTGATTTCTTCCCGTTGGCCGCCACCAGTCGACTGCTGCCCTTGGCAGTCGACTGCCGCCACTCCAACGGCCTCCGAACACGTCGGATCCCGACCGTTGTAGTCCAACGGAACACTTGGCGGATCGGTGATGGACCTCACCCGGTCATTCGCCGCCTCTCCGTAGATCGGTTACTTGGCCACGAAGCGGTTCGCGCGCGACATCCTTCACAGCGATCATTGCCATTCCATAGCGATCATTGCTCAACCCATCGATCGGATACGATCGAACACAACTTAACATAAGTTTGAGCTTCCGTGATCGGGTAAACCTTAACCCTTGCGGTCAAGTCTCCGACACTCAGCCATTCGGCCAAGTTCACCTAATGAGCTACTTACATTTCACTCATTCTCTCATCTCACTCGAAGTCCCTCGCCGAAGCTCTCTTCGTTCGCGGCCACGTCTCTCGGCAGCATCAGGCGCACGGCTCTACAATGCTCCTTAGCGTCTCTTGCCTCCGAAGTCTGCTTCCTTGGCTTCACTTCAAGTCATCTCGTCCGGCGGTCCCTTGGATGCTCCAAGCGCACGGCTTCCGCAAAGTCATCCTTCACCGACTCAAGGACCGAGGTTGTGAGGGTGAACTCGCCAAGGCTCCATGTGCGAATTACTAAGTCCTGCAAGACTCCAACGCACATATCAAATAACAATATCATCCTAACTTAAACCCTTTGCCACACACATCAAAACCTTATCATGGCAAGAGATTGCCCTAACATGATCTACCTCACCAACCCCATAATTAAATATGGGCTCCATATATTAATTGTACAAATGTCTCCCCGTGTTTAAGATATCGAATGTCCGTTAATTAATTAATTTACTGACAATTAATTAATCAACATCTAACTCCATGAGTAATACCACTCAACCTTTTCATCATGAAGGACCAAGTCCACCTGCAGGATTTACATGATGATCCTTAAGAGCTACTCAAGGGGACATCATCATCTTAATATATAGGACACGGTTTCCTCTTATAATCAATGGCACACCATGTAAATAATATTATTTCCCAATTTACCGAGCCTATCGATTTAATCCATAAATCTCGCCCATAGGTAAATCAAAGAAATAAATATTAAGTACATGTGCCCGTTATTATATCGGGATTAGGAGCATCTACACCATAATATTCAAGGTCTGATTCAATTATGTAGTCGGCAATAAATTGAATCACCTCTAAGTCGGTCCTGCTCAATATACACAAAATACACTAGTGTAATTCTATAGTCAAGATAAACCAATACCAAATTACACTACAACTATGCCAATGGTTTGTCCACAACCATCTTGGTTGTGAGCTTCTATTTATACTCTACAAGGTACTAATAACATGATCTTCTGTATGACACTACACACCATGTTATCTACAATGTAATGTATCAGACAATATGCATAACCATAAAATACAAACAATGATCAAGTGATTCTTATTTCAAAAATAAAGATGTTCATATAAAGGTTAGGCTTTCAGTATACATCCCAATAATCTCCCACTTATACTAAAAGACTATGCTGCCATCAAACTTCTATACATATGATTCCCATTCCCTCCACATGCCTATCAAAAGCTCTCGCTGGAAGGGCCATAGTGAAAGGATCTGTCAGGTTATCCTCTAATGTAATTTTGGCGACAGCAACTTCTCCTCGCTTTACAATCTCTCGTATCAGGTGATACTTACGCTCTATGTGTTTACTTGCCTTATGGGCTTGTGGTTCCTTCGAATTTGCAACTGCACCACTATTATCACAATAAATTGTGATAGTTCTGGGCAAACCCGGAATTACATCCAAGTCCATCAAGAAGTTCCTAAGCCATACAACTTCTTTGGCTGCTTCAGAGGATGCGACATACTCAACTTCTATGGTAGAGTCAACCACGCATTTCTTCTTGACACTCCTCCATACAAAGGCTCCACCTCCCAAAGTAAATGCAAAACTCGAGGTAGACTTACTGTTATCCCTATCTGATTATAAGTCAGAATTTGTGTAACCCACAGGGAGTAATTGATATGTCTGATATACTAGCATATAATCTCTAGTCCTTCTTAGGTACTTCAATATATACTTTACTGCAGTCCAATGTCCCTATCCTGGATTACTCTGATATCTGCTAACCATACTCACGGCAAAGCAGATATCCGGCCTTGTACATAACATAGCATACATGAGGCTTCCTACTGCTGAAGCATAAGGAGCCGCCTTCATCTCCTCTTTCTCCTTTGATGTTCTTGGACACATCTCTTTAAATAAAGGTACTCCATGCCTAAAAGATAGAAAACCTTTCTTAGAGTTTTGCATGCTAAAATGAGCCAAAATAGTGTCTATGTATGAAGCTTGAGATAAACACAACATCCTTTTCTTGTGATCTCTTATAACCTTGATCCCAAGGATGTGTCCCACTTCTCCCAAGTCCTTCATATCAAACTATTTAGACAACCATACCCTTACATCTGACAATACTTTAACATTGTTGCCAAAGAGTAAAATGTCATCTACGTATAGTACAAGAAATACCACAATGTTTCTGTCACATATCTTGTATACACAAGACTCATCCGGACTTTGAATAAATCCATATGACTGGATTACCTCATCAAAGTGGATGTTCCAAGATCTCGAAGCTTGCTTCAATCCATAAATGGACCGATTAAGCTTGCACACAAGATGCTCTTTGCCCTTTGCAATGAATCCCTCTGGTTGCTCCATATAGATGTTTTCTTCAAGACTTATATTAAGGAAAGCTATCTTGACATCCATCTGTCAAACCTCATAATCCATATGAGCATCAATAGACAAGAGAATTCGGATTGACTTAAGCATGGCTACTGGTGAAAAAGTCTCCTCATAATTGATACCCTCTTTCAGAGTATACCCTTTTGCAACAAGCCTTTCTTTGAAGGTCTCAACCTTCTCATCTATTCCTCTCTTTCTTTTGTAGATCCACTTGCATCCAATGGTTTTTACACCATTGGGTGGTTCTACTAGCTCCCAGACTTGATTTGAATCCATAGATTCTATCTCAGAATTCATTGCACTTTGCCAAGATACCGCATCTTTATCTTGGATTGCCTCGTCATATGTCCAGATATCAGGTTCATGTTTGCCAGGGACCAAATCAAAAGATTCTTCCAAGAACATAAATCTATCAGGTTGTCTAACAACCCTCCCACTACGACGAGGTATCACCTGTGTATCCTCTACGACACGCGGTGTAGTCACTTGTGATATGTCCTCTTGTACCGGTGGTACTGAAGTAGTGACTTTCTCTCTCAATTCCTCCAGAATAATCTTGCTCATGGGCTTATGGTTCATCACATAGTCTTCCTCTAAAAGTCTAGCGTTCGTGCTAACGATCACCCTCTGATCTCTAGGACAATAGAACAAACCACCTTTCGTTTCTCTAGGATAGCCTACGAACAAGCGCACTTCTATACGAGGTTCCAACTTACCAGCATCTGCCTTCAACACATGTGCTGGACTCCCTCAAATCCGAATATGTCTCAGACTAGGCTTTCGCCCAGTCCACAATTCTGTGGGAGTAGAAGGCACTAATTTAGATGGTACTAAGTTCAGAATATACACTGTCATATCTAGAGCATACCCCCAGAACAATTCTGGTAACTCAAAATAACTCATCATCGATCTAACCATCTCCATAAGAGTCATATTCCTTCGCTCCGCTACACCATTCTACTGGGGTGTGCCAGGTGCAGACAATTGGGATTGAATCCCAGCCTCTGATAAGTAATTCTTAAACTCTCCCAAGAGGTACTCACCACCATAATCAAATCGTAGTGTCTTGATACTTTTACCTTGACGTTTCTCCACATCAGCGTTGAATTCTTTGAATCTGTCAAAGCATTTAGACTTGCAGTGCATCAAGTAAATATATCCATATCTTGAATAATCATCTATAAAAGAGATGAAATATTCAAAACCACCTCTAGCCTGGATAGACATAGGACCGCACAAATCAGAATGAACCAATTCCAACACATCTTTGGCTCTATACCCCTTGGCCTTAAAAGGCCTCTTGGTCATTTTACCTTCCAAGCAAGATTCGCAGGTTGGGAAATCTTCCACCACTAATGACCCAAAGGTTCATCAGCTATCAACCTTTGAATTCTACTTAGGTTAATATGACCTAACCTTAGATGCTAAAGATACATTTAGTTCATTTTCGAAGGTTCTTTTCTCTTATTAGATTTAGAAGATGAGTTATTTATTTCTATTTTCATCGTGGGAGCTTTTGGTTTAAGTGTATATAAATTACCTACCAATGCACCAGAATAGATAATCTCCCTATTCTTTTTATAACAACTCTGTCATTAAAAGAAATAGAAAATCCATCCAAAAATAATTTAAAAACTGAAATTAAATTCTTTCTAAATGAAGGTACATAAAGTCAATTTCTCATAACCAAAGTTTTATTCCTATCAAAAGATAAATAAACATCTCCCACTGCAATAGCTGCCACCTTCATAGCATTGTCCATGTAGACGGTAATCTCCCCCTCAGCCAATCGTTTGGTTTCCTTGAACCCCTACAAAGAATTGCAGACATAATCAGTGGCTTCCATATCTACACACCAGGTACCAGCAGATAACACCGTTAAACATGTTTCAATGACTAAACCAAAAGATATACCTTTGTTCTGCTTTCGATTGGGGCAGTCCTTCTTCCAATGTCCAGTCTAATTGCAAGTGAAGCACTTGCCTTTTGGCTTCTTCACTCCTCCCTGAGATCCTCCTGCCACCTTTGCTACGCCTTGTTTCTTCTTCTTCTTGCCTTTCAGCTTAGAAGTCGAAACCTTTTGAGCAATCATGGCTTGAGCCTAAGCACTCTGACTAAAAAGTCCCTTCTGCCACCTGGAGTTTTGTCAGAAGCTCCGCCAATGAATACAACCTCTTATTCATGTTGTAGTTGAGGCGAAACATCTCAAAACTCTTAGGTAGAGATTGGAGAATGATATTTGTTGGTGTTGTGAGGCACCGAAATCGAACCTGTGTTTTGATTATAGCAAAGACACAAAAGTTAAGTCTATTTTGTTTTCTCACGAGCTGAATCGAGTGTGCAGAAGATTAATATAGCTGGAGCTGAAGGCTAGCGACACCCGGAGGAAGCCGCGGTGGTCGGGCAATACTCGAGTTACTTCGGAGGGAGCCGAAGGAATCGAGTGGAAGGCCGGAAGCAAAAGCGACACGTAAGTATCGAGGTAAGCTCGTGTGTGCGAGAGTAAGTAAGGTTGTATCCTCTTTACGGGGATGATCTTAAGCGTAGATCCGACCAAAGACATCTTATAGATGGTCTAGGTCGAGATCAGATGGTCGACGACTATCGAAATTATGTTTTTATTGAGCTAACTTTGACTTGCAGCAAGCATCAGTCGACTGCCAGCTTGGAGGACTCGACTGCCGTGTATCAGTCGACTGTCGAAGGTTATCAATCGACTGATGCTGCCATCAGTCGACTGATGATGGCCATCAGTCGACTGATGGTCAATGATCAGATTCGAGGAGTCAAGGCTTATCACTCCACCTCAAAGCGGTTTGGTGTCCATTTGTGATTGGTTGAAGACCCACTCGAAAAGGGGCTCAAAGGCTATAAAAGGAGGGCCAAACCTAGGGTTTCATAAACAATTCTAAGCCTCCAAAAAGTCTCCGTTACGCTGCAACTCTCCGACAACGAAGTCCTTCCATTCCGACGTCTAGGTTTAACTCTTATTATTCTTGTACGTCGGTATTAGTTTTTCTTGTCATTTACATTTCGAGCTTTTATCGTATACGAGGAGAGGGGGAGTGTCCCTCTACCTCAAGTTTTTGTGGTTCCTTCTTGTATCGATTAACTCCTACCTCTAACGAGGAGGAGTTCCTTTAGTACTTTTGCCCTCCGTACGTGGTCAAGGACCACTAGGGCCTTGGAGTAGTAGCCTTCGGCTACGAACCAAGTAAAACCCTTGTGTCGATTGTCTCTTTTATTTTATATTTACATTTCCGCTGCAATTAATTTATTATCTCTCGAGTTTTAACGAACGAAAGAAAAAGAAAAGGTTTTTCGCTATTCACCCCCCCCCCTCTAGCGAACCGCATCGATCCAACAATTGGTATCAGAGCCGGGGGCGCTTAGATTTGGTGAAACCACCAATCTAACTTTTTTTCACAGATTTGTTTTTCGTTCGTTTAAATTTTTCTCCCGCACTACTAATCCAAGACGAAGTCTTGGTACTCTTCGTTTGATTTTGTTTTGCAAGTATTCGCTTTTGGAGTAGCCGACGGTCAAACGGGCATAACTTTTCGTACAAGTTGACCCACGACACGGTCTACCTACCAAATCGAAGCTCTCGCAGAGATCTACACTTCTTACTAGGGTTTACCCCCATAACAAGCTGTTTTCATCCTCAAAAAACGACGTTTAGTAGCCTTTCGGGGACATCGAAGGTTGTGAGTACTTACTTTTTATTTAGTTTCTTATTTCTTTGCTTAACCTTCTATTTTTCGTTTATTTCTTTTTATTTCCCGCACTACTAATCCAAGACGCAAGTCTTGGTACTTTCGTGTGTTTTTGTTGTTGCTAGGTTTTCATTTTAGTCTCCTTGTCTTTTTGTTCTAATGGCCCATCTCGAGGGTTTTAGCACCGTCCGACCTCCGTTTTACAACGGAGATGATTTCCGTTCTTTGGAAAGGTCGGATGGAATGCTTTCTCAAAACCCAAATTGAGATGTGGATCATAATTCAAACGGGTTTCACACTTCCGACCAATGAAGTGGGTGACTCCTTGGATTATGATCAATGGACCGTTGCAACAAAACGACAAGTCGAAGCCGACGCCAAGGCGACACAAATCCTCCAATGTGGCCTATCCAAGGAGGAGCTAAATCGCGTCGGCCCCTTCATAAGCGCAAAGGATCTTTGGACAAAACTAATCGAGTTACACGAAGGATCGGATCAAGCTAAGGTTTGCAAACGTGATTTGTTATTCAATAAATTGTACACACTAAAAATGCAGGAACACGAGTCCGCGATGCAACTCCACGCCCGTGTCCAAGACATAGTCAACAACCTACACGCAATCGGGCAAAAGGTCGAAAACCGCGACCTTATAAGGTATGTCCTAAACTCTTTTCCGAGGACTACCTTATGGGCATCCATGGTTGATGCCTATAAGGTCTCCAAGGATCTTTCTAAAATTAGGTTAGATGAACTCTTTTCCGATTTCGAATTACATGAACAATCCAACTCGGAACCCGAGAGGGGTATAGCCTTGTTTGCAGGTTCAAAGAAGAAGAAAATCGCAAGCAAGCCACCACCAACCGAGGAGGAAGACGAGTTCGAAGAAGAAGTTGACCCGGAGTTGACTGCCGAACTAATGAACCTAGCTCGAAGGATAGCCAAGGGACGAAAGCGAACCACGACTCGACCCAACCAAGGTAAGCCTAAAAGTTCTAACATTAGGTGTTATGAGTGCAACAGGTTTGGACATATCAAGTCCGAGTGCCCCAAGCTCAACCACCAAGCACCTAAGCATAAGAAGGCCCTCAACGCGACATGGGAAGAAGCGTCATCCGAAGAAGACGAAGACCACGTCTTCATGGCGAAATCAATTGAGTTAGACACGGAGACCGAACTTGAGTCAGAACCTGAGGATGACTCGGACTACGAAGCTACCTTCAAGTCAAGCCACGGATATGCATCCGGTTCAAAAGATACCCTTAAGGTGAGTCGAGCTTTATTTAATACTTTACATAATACTGTTAGGTTTTTGTCTAGGAAGTTAGCTAAGTCCGAGTCCAAGGTCGAGACCCTTGTTGAGGAGGTTAAACTCCTCAAACACGAGGTCTCCCTAACCTCTTCGACTAGTCGAGTTCAAGAGAAGGACTCAACTAGAGTTGAAAAGCTCGAAGTTGAGAACTCTCTCTTGAAAAGTCAAGTCGAAGATCTTAGGAACACGTTGGAAAGGTTCACTTTGGGATCCAAAGGACTTGACCTCCTACTTGGATCTCAAAGGGCCGTGTACAACAAGGCTGGACTTGGGTTTAACTCAAACACGACTAATAGGTCGTATATGTCGATTGTAAGTCGACATAAGAAACATGTCCAAGCATGGGTCCCTAAGAACTTTTTGATTTCAACTCTAGGATCCAACCCGTACTGGGTTCCCAAGGACCAAATCCACTATGTGGATAGACCAAACCGATTCAACGGTCTAGGGGGAGCCAGTACAAAACATGTTTGTGCTTTAACTTAGAAATTTCATGTTTTAACTTAGAATGTTTATGCTTTAACTTAGAAATTGCATGCTTTAACTTAGAAAGTTTGTACTTTAAAACTTGTGAACTCACTTAGAACAAAAACATAACCAACTAAAATTTTTCGAAAAGATTGAGCCTCGGGGAGCCTCTTTTCAAAAACATAACCAACTAAATTTCTTCGAAAAGATTGAGCCTCGGGGAGCCTCTTTTCAAAAATAACTAGTTAGACGAGGAAATAATTTTAGGTAAGTCAAGTCATCATTTTCTTGAAAATGGCTTTGTCTAAGGAAGTGGTCGATGATCCGATAAAAGAAGGCCCCTGTGCCTCGCCACGACCTGGAAGCCATGATCTTGAAAAGGTAAACTTGACAAGCCTAGGGTTAAATCCAAATCTAACATAAAATTACTTGAACCTAAATCCACTTAATCAACTTAATTAGAAGTCATCTCAAAATAAACACATAAGTATAACATGCTTGATCATATAGACTCCGGTGAGATGACCTAGGGTTAACAACTTACAACCAATTTTCTTAACAAAAAAATCTAACATCCAATCCAACCACCTTGTGTGTAGGATCAATGGATGTTGGACAGCGGTTACTCGACACATGACCGGATCAACTCAAATTCACAAAGCTTGATTCAAACGACAAGGATCGGTAGCCTTTGGGAATAACGGCAAGCTCAAAATCATCGGATCAGGTGATATCGAGCTTAACACGAATTTTGTTATTAAAAATGTATTACTTGTAGAGAATTTTGAATATAACTTACTAAGTGTAAGCCAATTGTGTGATAATAACTATAAGGTTATATTTCTAGAAAATGAATGCGTAATTAATACCAACGAAACCTCTAAAACAATTCTTAAAGGAACTAGAAATAACAACATTTATATGATCAACTTAACCAACTCCTCAACTAAGTGTCTTATGACACGGCAAGAGGAATCATGGTTGTGGCACCGACGACTCGGTCACTTGCACCCAAGACTCGTCCACAAGATGAGTCAGAGTGGCTTAGTCAGAGGCTTACCCAACCTCAACAACTTGGTTAATAAAATCTAATGCTTGTCAACAAGGAAAACAACCTAGGACACAACACAAGTTAACTAACCAAGAAGCGAACCTCAAATGTACTTGAGCTCCTGATATGGATCTATTCGATTCACATGGAGCCAAGTCACTCAATAGAAGTCAATATTGCTTAGTCATAATTGGCGACTACTCGAGTTTACAGGTTAGGTTCATCAAGCATAAAAGTGATACCCTAGATCAATTAATCAATCTATTCAAATTAATCGAGAATCAAAAAGACCTTAAGGTTAAAAGACTTAGAAGCGATCATGGTGGTGAATTCGAAAATCAAAGGTTCACCGACTTCTGTAACCTAAACGGATACCACCATGAATTCTCCTGCCCTAGGACCCCTCAACAAAATGGCCTAGTGGAGCGGAAAAAACCGAACTCTACAAGCGCTAGGACCCCTAGGACCATGTTGAGCGAATCACCTACGATAGGTTTTGCAAAATAGGATCCTTATGGTAAAGAGGCACCTTAAGACCTCGTACGAGATTTATCACGATAAAATACCTAACATAAAGTACTTTAGGGTATTTGGGTGTAAGGTACATATCCTAAACACTAAGGATTACCTAGGGAAATTTACATCCAAAACCACGACCAGAATCTTTCTAGGATACTCGACTACAAGTAGAGCTTATAGAGTATATAACCACGACACCCTTAGAGTCGAGGAGACTATCAATGTAGTATTCGATGAAGGACATGAACCTACAAAACCCCAGAACCCCAATTAGCGAGCCGATTCATACTAGACCTTACTCTGATCTGGAGATCAGGTCTAGTGTTAATCCTAACCTAAGTCAACCTAGTCACTCTATTGATCAAGTGATAGATGACTCCAACCAAACTAGTGTTCAACCAAGTCACCACATTGATCAAGCATTAGGTGACACAAACCCAACCCAATCTAGGATTCAGACTAACCACCCTATCGATCAAGTGATAGGAGATCCTAATCTAGGAGTTCGAACTAGAGCATCCTATAGGAACCTTAGTCAAATTTCCTTAATTTCAAAGATAGAACCCAAATCAATTGAACAAGCTCTTCTTGATCCCGATTGGATTATTGCAATGCAAGAAGAGCTAGCTCAATTTACTAGGAATGAAGTGTGGGAATTAGTACCACCACCTAAAGACAAATCGATAATTGGAACAAGGTGGGTGTTTCGAAATAAGCTTGATGATAAAGGTGAAGTAGTTAGAAACAAGGCTAGGTTAGTCGCCAAAGGTTTTAGCCAAGTCGAAGGCTTAGATTACGATGAAACCTATGCCCCAGTAGCTAGACTCGAATCCATTCGAATGTTGCTAGCTTATGCCGCACATCGAGGATTTAAGCTGTTTCAAATGGATGTTAAGTCGGCATTCCTAAATGGATACATTAAAGAAGAAGTTTATGTTAGCCAACCCCCCGGATTCGAAAATCTAGATAAACCCGACCATGTTCTAAAACTTAAGAAAGCTCTCTATGGACTTAAACAAGCTCCTCGAGCTTGGTACGAGAGACTTTCAATCCATCTTAAGTCAAAAGGGTTTAACCAAGGCTTAGTTGACCCAACTCTCTTTGTAAAAACCTTAGGTAAAGAAATATTCATAGCTCAAATTTACGTAGATGATATAATTTTTGGAACCTCTAACTCGACCTTACTAAGCGAGTTCATTTTTCGCTCATGGAAAGTGAGTTCGAAATGAACTTGGTAGGCGAGTTAAGTTTCTTTTTAGGTCTACAAATTAAACAAACTAAGGATGGTATATACCTATATCAACAAAAATACACTAAGGAGTTAATTAAAAGATTTGGAATGCAAGACGCTAAGATAACAAACACCCCAATGGCGATTAATGTTAACATAGGAGAAGACCTAGAAAGTAAGTCCATTGACTTAAAATACTATAGGAGTGTAATAGAGTCTCCACTTAGCAAGTCGACTGACGATATCCTATTTGCAGTAAGTATGTGCGCCAGATTTCAAACCTGTGCCAAGGAGTCTCACCTAACCCTAGTTAAGCGTATCCTTAGATATCTAAAGGGTACACTTAATGTCGGTATTTGGTATCCTAGATCTACTGAGTTTGAACTAATCGGCTACTCCGATTCGGATTATGCCGGTAGTAAACTCGACAGAAAGAGCACGAGCGGTTGTTGTCAACTACTCGGCTCGAGTCTAGTGAGTTGGTGCAGTAGGAAGCAACATTGTTTTGCCTTGTCTACCACCGAAGCCGAATACATCGCGATGGGTGAGTGTGTCACTCAGCTTCTTTGGATGAAGCACACTCTCCGCGACTTTAAGTTAGACTTTACGAATACTAAACTTCACGTAGATAACATTAGTTCAATTAATCTTACCAAGAATCCAATATGTCACTCTAGGACCAAACATATAGAAGTCAAACACCATTTCATTCGAGAACATGTGGCCAACGGAGCCATACAACTCGAGTACGGAATTGAAATCTAACCTAGCGCACCTATTTACTAAACCCCCTACGGCGAATTTAGTCTATTAAGGACGAAAAGTTGGGCATGTGCGTAATAGAATAAGAACTTGCAAACTATATTTTCTTACTACTATTTCTTATTTTTCATTTTGATGGAACTAGCATAGGACATACCTTAGATATCATGCACCTATAGATTTAAGGAGCCAGTACATCTCACAACACATAGGACTAATGTATTTGTGTACTTAGCCACGTAGATGGGCGTGAGATGTTAGGACCCTACTCCAGGTTCCAAGATGTAGATCAAGTGCGTCAATATGAACCTCGGAGTATAAATATGCAACTAATATTAACCAACTCTAATCAGGACTTGTTGATAATATCATTTCAATCAAGTCAAACTAGAGTTGAACATTTAGATGAATTATTTTCACATACTATTTTTAAAATCATCATGCTTGGACTTAGGGTTTTCTTAAAAACCCCCCACTTTTTCCTTGATTTATGTCAAAAGGGGGAGAAAAGGCCAAAGTTAAGGTTCAAGAAAAGGCCAAAGTTCAATTTCAAATTTTTGAAATTGATAACTTAACTTAAAACTTTGATTCTGGCCTAAGTTAAGGGGGAGTAAGGTTTAGGTTTCAACTCTTCGGAATTGAAAACTTTAAAGGCCCAAGTTAAGAAATCAAAAGTTAAACCTTTTTGAATAATTAACCTTTTGACTTAACTTTTGATTACTTAACTTGCACTTATTTTTGACTCTAAGAAGCCTAAGTTAAGTAATGCCATTTACTTAACTCATTATCTTTTGTGTTTAGAGAACTAAAAGTTTTTTTCAAGTACTCACCCTCGGTCGAGGAGGGTTCCTCTAAGGGAGAACTTGAGAAATATTTTTACTACTCCTACTTTTGCTTCTTGTCTTTCTTGTTTCATGCACTTAATTTCCTTAACTTTGTGTGTTTTTGCCATATATCAAAAGGGGAGATTGTTGGTGCAGTGAGGCACCGAAATCGAACCTGTGTTTTGATTATAGCAAAGACACAAAAGTTAAGTCTATTTTGTTTTCTCACGAGCTGAATCGAGTGTGCAGAAGATTAATATAGCTGGAGCTGAAGGCTAGCGACACCCGGAGGAAGCCGCGGTGGTCGGGCGATACTCGAGTTACTTGGAGGAGTAGAAGGAATCGAGTGGAAGGCCGAAGCAAAGCGACACGTAAGTATCGAGGTAAGCTCGTGTGTGCGAGAGAGTAAGTAAGGTCGTATCCTCTTTACGGGATGATCTTAGCGTAGATCCGACCAAAGACATCTTATAGATGGTCTAGGTCGAGATCGGATGATCGGCATTATGTTTTATTGAGCTAACTTTGACTTGCGGCAAGCATCATCATTGCCGGCTTGGAGGACTCGATGCAGTGTATCGATCGATTCGAAGGTTATCAATCGACTGATGCTGCCATTAGTCGACTGATGATGGCCATCAGTCGACTGATGGTCAATGATCAGATTCGAGGAGTCAAGGCTTATCACTCCACCTCAAAGCGGTTTGGTGTCCATTTGTGATTGGTTGAAGACCCACTCGAAAAGGGGCTCAAAGGCTATAAAAGGAGGGCCAAACCTAGGGTTTCATCAACAATTCTAAGCCTCCAAAAAGTCTCCGTTACGCTGCAACTCTCCGACAACGAAGTCCTTCCATTCCGACGTCTAGGTTTAACTCTTATTATTCTTGTACGTCGGTATTAGTTTTTCTTGTCATTTACATTTCCGGAGCTTTTATCGTATACGAGGAGAGGGGGAGTGTCCCTCTACCTCAAGTTTTTGTGGTTCCTTCTTGTATCGATTAACTCCTACCTCTAACGAGGAGGAGTTCCTTTAGTACTTTTGCCCTCCGTACGTGGTCAAGGACCACTAGGGCCTTGGAGTAGTAGCCTTCGGCTACGAACCAAGTAAAACCCTTGTGTCGATTGTCTCTTTTATTTTATATTTACATTTCCGCTGCAATTAATTTATTATCTCTCGAGTTTTAACGAACGAAAGAAAAAGAAAAGGTTTTTCGCTATTCACCCCCCCCCCCCTCTAGCGAACCGCATCGATCCAACAATATTGACCTGGGTTTCCCCATCGATCTCAGCTCCAAGAACTTTCGGCTCATTCAAATAAGACATCATCTTGAGAACATGATCCCTCATGGGTGTTCCCTCAACCATGGTGGTCATCATCAAGTTCCTCATGGCTTCCTGCCTAGCAGCCCAATTCTAGTGTCTAAAAAGTTCCTTGAGATTGAGCATAATGTCATAAGCAGTAGTCATGGTCTGATGCTGATGTTGCATTACATTTGACATAAAAGCCAAAATGTAACACCACGCTATCTCATCAGCCTTGATCCACTTCTTATAACTCTCTTTCTCCTTTTCCCTAGAATCATCCACAAGCATAGGAGGACACTCTTCGAAGAGTACATATTTGTACTCCTCAGTAGTTAATACAATGTCAAGATTCCTTTTCCAATCAACATAGCTAAGTCCAGTAAGTTTGTTTTCCTTTAGAATCATAGCAAGTGGGTTGAAAGTCATTTTTGAGAAACCTAAGAATCACATAAATCAAAAACATTAGATTTCAAAAATTATTGATTCCTAAAACAATAAAATATCAAAATCAACTAACACCTCAAAACACCGAGAATATCGTATGCCACGATAGTGTGGACGTATATGAATTCTACATTTGTAAGAGGAGGTTTTACCCATTAATTTTATTATCCTATCAACCTTACTTTTTGACAAATAAAATTAATAGTTGGTTCCTCTTCGGCCCTACAAATAAAAGCAGTGACTCTGATGGGGAGGATACTCTTATTTGCATCTAAGTGTTCACCATTACCCGATACTAAGGCAATTATCTCAGATTATGTGCCTTCCGATGGGGAAGTACACACGCTCCTAAATAATTTTTTATAACCATATTTGACCTAGTGCTCCGCAAAACAAACTCATCCGATATGGATGAAGGCACTCAATGCCAATGCGCAAGTTTGTTCGCATCACATGTCAAATTGTATTGGAGGCCACGGGAATTTAAAAAAATATCCCTCTCCCACTTAGTAATTTAAAATTGAGGAATTTTAACTATGCACCCACAACAAGCATATAAATCAAAAGCAATAAATATGAAAAACAAATTTTCCAACTATTATGGCTTTTGTTCTCCAATATGCCTCCAGTTATGTTGCTACCTCTTCTGCTCCTCCCTACGCCATGTACAAGCCATCCGGAGATCCGAGCAGAGAAAAATTATTTTAATTTACATCCATCGATCCTATACTTCAGAAAGGAGTGTATATGAAATCTAGATGGAATGTAAACTAAAACAAAGGAGTGGCTAAACAATATCATACTTAATTACAAAAATTAAATACTAGCCTCATCAACCCCAAGTATTCAAATAATATTATAATTACACACATACAATCACATACACACACATATGGCCATAATAGTTGGATCTTATGCCTGCAATCAAAAAGTTAGCCTACACACATCCTACTATTATCCGGCACACATAATATATGATAAGTGCATAAAAGTAACCGAATCCTAAACACACAAAACCGAAAACCGTGGCTCTGATACCAATTGTAGGGAATTGCTTCCCACTTCGGTAGCTTGTGCATGGCGATCCTATAATCGTCCCCGAATTAAAAAAAAATAATTCTTGATGAAGATGGATCACCCAAGCAACTGATCCATCATCATGCTATTCAATTCGAGTGGTCTCTTGAACAAACTTATTGTTCAAGAAACCTAACTCTTTTACTCGCATAGGCGCGGAATAGATGATGTACGGATCGTCTATTTTTTGTGTTTATCATCAGGGTCCAAGTAAATTAACCACATACATGAAACAAAAGAACTAAATCAAAACAAACAAGATTATACCTCTTGTTTACCTCTTGATCTTCTACTGTATGACCTATCCTCCTCTTGGACGTTGTGTGGGCAACGATCCTCCAAGAGTTGAAGCCTCCAAGATCGCGTTCTTACCTTCCTTGCTTGCCCGAACAAAGGGAAGAATAAACGCCCTTCTTCTCCTTGCTTGTGCCGACCACCAATCACAAAAAGGAATGCCGCCGGCCCTAGGAGAGGGAGAGGAGATATGGGCGCCAGCCAAGAGCTCCAAGGGAAGAAACCCTAACTCTTGCCGCCGGCCAAAAGACAAGGGAGAGGTGGAGAGGGTGGCACCGGCAATGGAGAAGAAGAGAAAGAAAAAGATCTACAAATCCTCCTTGTGCCGCTGGCCAAAAGAAGCACTCCTTAGGTTGCCGCCCAAGAGAAGCCAAACCCTAGAAATTCTTATGTTGCCGCCCAATGCCAACTCAAAACCCTAGCACTTCTTTTATCATCTTGCCGCCCAAGCCTTGGAAGCATATTTATAGATTTTGCCCAAGCCTCCTTTTAATCATGTCCGTTGGATCTAGGCTTCATGAGGGTTTTAATAGGCTACAATAGTGTAGCGCCCGCCCTTATCTGCTCTCAGGGCGGCGCTACTTTAGTCTATATATATTTTTTTTTTATTAGCATACTACATATGGATCCGTTCAAAGTCTACATGCTTAAACAGGTTATCATAACTGAAACCTTCTTTGGCACATGCATCACCTATCTTATTCATCATTAGCATGACCACATATCTTATCTCATTTCATAACATGCATAACGAAAGGATTCGTTCATGAGTTCTAACATATCGAACCTCTTAAATAAAGGGATACTCATTAAACACAAGTCTTATAAGCGGAAGCAATGTCTTAAATTGTTCTTAGAGCATATAAATATAAGCAGATAGTGAAGGGTCTTCTTCCACCATGCCACTATCACACACGCACATGGCCCCTCCTGCCACTTCCTCTAGTGCAGACTTCCTTTATCTGCAGTATATGGACAACATAAACTATAAGCATATAGCTTAGTAAGATCCTTGCCTACTCACAAAAGCCATGATTTCATCAAACTATTAGAACATGAGCATGCTGGCATAGAAATGACCTAAGCATTTCATAGCAACATTAATCAACAACATATCCAGGTAATAGTACAAAAAGAACTAAGCATGGCATAGAATTGTTCATAAGCAGGTTAAGCATAATTAATCTAAGCAGGGCATACTTTGAACATGAGCGTTATAATCGCATAAACTAAGCATGCATGAAAGACGTATTCATAAGCGTTTTAAAACTTAACAATAAGCATTCCTAACCTAAGCCTTCAGTAATAACATACATCTTAATCCTACATAAAGTACATAGGTACGAACATTCTTCAAAGTAACCATAACCATTCATCAGAAAATCCAAACATGCATAAAGGACGTAATCATAAGCATTTGGTTAACTTGAACATAAACATTTGTAATAACATAAACCCTAATCATGCATGAACATAATCGCAAGTATTCTTAACCTTACCCATAACCTTCACCACATCATAAATTCTAAACTAGCATAAAGTACATAGTCACCACATACTTAGACTTAACTCTAAACATCATAACTTCATAACATCTAGCATGCATAAAGAACCTAGTTCGTAAGCATTCAGAGCATTTAAAATAAGCATGCACAATATCATAAGAGTCTTTTCTTTTCAAAACATATACTTATAAATACTTCAATATCATCATAACTTCATAACATCTAGCATGCATAAAGAACCTAGTTAAAAGCATTGAGCATTTAACATAAGCATACACAATATCATAAAAGTCCTTTCTTTTCAAAACATATACTTATAAATACTTCAATATCATCATAACTTCATAACATCTAGCATGCATAAAGAACCTAGTTCGTAAGCATCTGAGCATTTAACATAAGCATACACAATATCATAAAAGTCCTTTCTTTTCAAAACATATACTTATAAATACTTCAATATCATCATAACTTCATAACATCTAGCATGCATAAAGAACCTAGTTCGTAAGCATTCAGAGCATTTAACATAAGCATACACAATATCATAAAAGTCCTTTCTTTTCAAAACATATACTTATAAATACTTCAATATCATCATAACTTCATAACATCTAGCATGCATAAAGAACCTAGTTCGTAAGCATTGAGCATTTAACATAAGCATACACAATATCATAAAAGTCCTTTCTTTCAAAACATATACTTATAAATACTTCAATATCATCATAACTTGTTTGGGGGCCCAGTGTTAAGTACCACATAATGCGCGTTCCTAATAGGTCAGGGTAGCGAGCCACGATCTATTAGAGCAAGACCTCTTACGTCTTACTGTGGCAAGACCTCTTACGTCTTCTTGTGTCCCTATGGATTTGATTAACGACCACCGATGGTCGGGTACTTAACCTCTTGCAAAGTAAAATACTTAATTCTTTTCTTTTCTGGACATAATATAAAGAATGCTCTTGATCCCCATCATAAGAAGGGAAGCATCTTGATCTTATCTTGACATAAGGAGAGCTCTTGATCCCTACTTGAAAGGGAAGCATCTCCATCTTATCTTATCATAAGGAGAGCTCTTGATCCCTACTTGAAAGGGAAGCATCTCCATCTTATCTTATCATAAGGAGAGCTCTTGATCCCTACTTAAAAGGGAAGCATCTCCATCTTAGTCAATATATAAGGACACATGCATTCATAACATAAGAGTACCTAAAGGGGTCCTAAAGCATAAACGTGTTCATCACATAAGCATGTTTCATGACACATTGCATCGTAAACATGAAGCATATTTCCTAAGCATATTCATGACATATTAAATCACAAAACATGTTCTTCACCTAGGTATATTTCATGGCACAATACTCCATAAACTTGAAACACATTCCCGAAGCATATACATGGCATATTACTTCACACAACATGTTCATCACGGCATATTACATGGCACATTACATCATAACATGAAGCATATTTCCTAAGCCTATTCATGGCATATTAAATCGTAAAATGTTCATCACATAGCCTAATTTCATGTTGCATTGAATCATAACATATTCATCACCCAAGCATAGTTCATGTCATATTAAAAACTATACACATAGCACAATTACATATAGGGTGTTTTCATGAAACCCTAACCCTAAAACCATGGGCTGGCCAAACTTGTAAGGGGCTCAAGCTTAGGTTTTGTCCCCTAAAATTCATTCATAAAGCATTATAACCTAGCTTAGCATCATGAGGATATTTTCATGCCACCCTAACCCTAGTTACCTAGGGTGGCCAAAACCTATAAGGGCTCAACTAGGGTTCTTGTCACCTAATATTCATTCATGAGCACTATAACTTATTCTAGTGTCATTAGAACCATTTTCTTGCAACCCTAACCCTAGATAGATGAGTTGGCGAACCATGGAATGGGTTCAACTAGGGTTCTTGTCACCTAATATTCATTCATGAGCACTATAACTTATCCTAGGGTCATTAGAAACATTTTTCTTGCAACCCAAACCCTAATTATATGAGTTGGCGAAACTTGTAATGGGTTCAACTTAGGTTTAGTCCCTAGAATTCATTCCTAAAGCCTTATCATGGCCTAACCTCATAAGGGGAGTTTCCATAAAAAACCCTAACCCTAAAAAGCCTTGGGTGAAACCCATAAGGGCACCAAGTTAAAATTTTGTCCCCTAAAAATTCCTATAGTGTGCATACAACCTATAGGAGTTCCTAGCATCATTTTCATGAATCTTAGCCCAAAAACTTAATTGGCGAAACCTACAAGGGCTACACTTCATCTTTCTAAATTTAACCTACGAAACGAATACACCTGCAGGTGAGGGAAATCTTACATCCTTCGCTTTGCTTGGGAGATGACCTAATGGAGGTCACCTACTCTCCTAGCTTGCAAGGGCTCTCGGCCAAAGGAAGAAGAAGAGAGCTTGGGTTTGGTGAGAATGAAGAGAAGAGGAAGAAGGAAGGAAGAAGTGGCCAAGTGGAACTTCTCTCTTCTTTATAAAGGGGAGGAAGAGAAGTTTCTCTTCTCTTTGTCAAGCCTCTTCATTTACCCTCCTCCCATTTATCTATAGGTTCCCCTTTTCCTCTAATGATATGATTCTATTGGGCTTATGGTTAGTGGGTGCATCTATAAGGCTTGGCTATCTCTAGAGGTGGGGGGTTCAATTCCTAGGCTTTGCATCTCTTTTTGGCTTATTTTCTTTTATTTCTCCAAAAAGGCCTACATAAAGCCCATCATCATAAAGCCAAAAATTCTCGTAAAATTGCTAGAATTTCACGGGCGTTACAAATAGGGACCATGAGGAGGAGTTGGATCTTGGCCGTCTAATGGATCCGGCCTACATAAAATCCAATCCATTAATGATAATTCATTCCACTAGAGGAGTATCATTGATCTACATCACCAATTCCATAATTAAATTTGGGATCCATATATTAATTATACAAATGTCTCCCCGTGTTTAAGATATCGAATGTCCATTAATTAATTAATTTACTGACAATTAGTTAATCAACATCTAACTCCATAAGTAGTACCACTCAACCTTTTCATCATGAAGGACCAAGTCCACTTGCAAGATTTACATGATGATCCTTAAGAGCTTCTCAAGGGGACATCATCATCTTAATAAATAGGACACGGTTTCCTCCTATAATCAACGGCACACCTTGTAAATAATCTTATTTCCCAACTTACCGAGCCTATCTATTTAATCCATAAATCTCGCCCATTGGTAAATCAAAGAAATAAATATTAAGTATATGTGCCCGTTATTATATCAGGATTAAGAGCATGTACACCATAATATCCGAGGTCTGATTCAATTATGTAGTCGGCAATAAATTGAATCACTTCTAAGTCTGTCCTGCTCAATACACACAAAGTGCACTAGCGTAATTCTATGGTTAAGATAAACCAATACCAAATTACACTACAACCATGCCAATGGTTTGTCCACAACCATCTTGATTGTGAGTCTCTACTTATACTCTACAAGGAACTGATAACATGATCTTCTGTGTGACACCACACACCATGTTATCTATAATATATTGTATCAGACAATATGCATAACCATAAAATGCAAACAATGATCATGTGATTCTTATTTCAAAAATAAAGATGTTCATACTGTTGGTGCAACAATGCTCCAAGCATTTATATGTTTTGATGTTTGGATAATCATCTAAGTTAGGCAATATCTTGTGATCTAATTGCGAATATGTTTTTAAGTAACAGGGAAATTCAAGGATGAAGACTTGGTAAAAGAGAAGTCCAAGTATGATCTTGGCAAGGAAAGTCCAAGGGATGGACTTGGCAGCGTAAGACCAAGCTTGTAGTCTTGGCAGCGTAAAGTCCAAGTGAACCTTGGCAAAGGAAGTCCAAAGTAAAGTCTTGGCAGCATAAGTCCAAGTTTGTAGTCTTGGCGGCATAAAGTCCAAGCATTTGGCAAACCCAAGACATGACGAAACCGAAGAAAGCTCCTGGAAGCAAAGCGCAAAGGATGAACAAGTCGCGGACTCGGAGGGATCCTGAAGGCGCAAAGCTTAATAAGGAGCTAGAAGGTTGAGTCTAGGTCTAGGGTATAAAATTAAGTGTGAATTACTCATACTTGATGAGTATCACCAATCGATACGATGTATCGATCGGCCCCGGTCGAGCGTTCGACTAAGTCGGTGAAACCACGGCCATCATCGATCGGCTTGCCTTGGTCATGGAAGTCGGTGATGTTGCGATCGATCGATCGCCAAGGGTAGCATCGATCAAGAAAATATCACCCGCAGAATGCGCCTCACTCATTGCTTGATCACTCGACTGATCACTCCATCAGTCGACTGATGGAGGGATCAGTCGACTGATCACCTGGCCGTTGGAGATTGCGGCTACAAATCTCCGCAGAGATCGCGTTTCAGAAGCCATTGGCGGCGATCGGCGATGGTAAGCATCACCGATCGGTGATCAAGCCAACGTGAAAAACAGCCCCTCTTCTATAAAAAGGGGCCATGGGGAGCTTGGTGAAGCTAGTGCTCTTGCTCCTAACTACACCCTCGTGCTCACCAAGCTTTCCAAGTGTTTTTAGTGATTCAAAACCTCCTCTTCTCTTGTTCTTGATCATCCATCATTGTAAAGAAGAGGAGAGCATTGTAAGAAAGGTTTCTCTACCTTGGTTCATCCAAAGGAGAAGATAGTGAAGCTTGGCTAGGACTAATCCACCTTACGGATTGCCGTGGAGTAGGAGCGTCATCTCCGAACCACGTACATCGGGTGTTAGCGTTTGGTTTCTTATTTCTTATTCGTATTCGTTTTCGTATTTGTATTGCTTCTGCTAACTTACTTGTAGAAACGAAGAAAGGCTAATCACCCCCCCCCCTCTAGCCATTCCAATATTCCTAACAAGTGGTATCAAAGCCCGGATAGCTTGGAAGATCTCACCATCAACCAAGACATCAATGGCTCTTCAAGAGGGATATAGCACCGCCAAGCCACCGCTCTTCGATGGGAGTCATTTTGCGTATTGAAAAGGTAGGATGAAGTACTATCTTATGAGTAATATTGAAATTTGGCATAGCATTGTAGATGGCTTCAAGGAACCGGTGGATGAACATGGAGACCCTATTCCAAGCAAGGATTGGACGAGGGAGATGAACCAGAAGTTCGAGTCAAATGTGAAAGCCGTACTCACCATCCAATGCGGCATTACAATGGAGCAAATCAATAAGGTGGGGCCTTTCGAATCCACCAAGGAACTATGGGAAAAGCTCATTGAGCTAAATGAAGGTTCCAAGGAGTCAAAGAGGGCCAAGAAGGACCTACTAATTGGACAACTTCAAGCCTTCCAAATGAAGATGCATGAAACCGTAAGTCAAATGAATGGAAGGTTCAAGGAAATTGTGAATGGACTTCACATCATAGGTGAGCGAGTTGACAATCGGGACTTGGTAAGGTATATTCTTCAAGCGTTTCCTAGAAATTCTTTATGGACTTCTATAGTTGATGCCATTAAGGTAACTAGGGATATTTCTCAAATTAAAATTGATAAATTATTTTGTGAGTTTGCATTGCATGAGCAAACTAACATGTATTCTAAGGAAAAGGGTTTAGCTCTATTTGTTGAGAAGAAAGAAAAGAAGAAGAAAGAAAGGAAAGAGGTGTCATCATCATCCGATTCGGAGCGTGAGTCAAGTAGTGATGGAGACTCGGCTAGTGAGATGGCCCATTTTGTCAAGAAGTTCCTTAGAAAATCAAAGGAATTCAAGAATAGAGAAGCAAGGAAGGGGTCCCATTCTTCAAGAGGTAAAATTAGTGGTAATTCAAATTTTAACAATAATGTAATTTGCCATGCTTGCAATAAGAAGGGGCACATAAAGCTAAATTGCCCGGAGCTAAAGAAGAAGGAGGAAAAGGAAAAGAAAAAGAAGGACAAGAAGGAGAAGAAGAAGAAGGAGGCCATGGTGGCTCAAACCACATGGGGCACACCAAGTGTTGAAGACTCCTCCTCCGATGATGAGCTTTGCCACATCACACGCCATGTGGCACTCATGGCATTAGAAGATGATTCCGGCACATCAAACCAAGAAGACTCCTCAAGTGATGAATCGTCATCTAGTGACGATGAGGTAATGAACTCTCCCAAAGTTACGCTTCTTTATAAATCAATTGTCTATCTTAAAGAAGCTCTAGATAAGTCTAAATCTAAGGTTAAGAGCATGAAGGTAGAACTAAAGGCTATTAGGAATGAAAAACCCTCACATGTTGATTCTTGCATGCTTAAGGAAGAAAATGACAAACTTAAGGATGAGGTTAGTGAATTGAAAGCATGTTTAGAGAAATTTTCAAATGGCTCAAAATGTCTTGATATGATCCTTAGTCGACAAAGAGTCATTTACAACAAGGCCGGTTTAGGATATAAGCCAAAAGAAAAAGAAGTTGCTTATATTTCATTTATTAATAGGAAAGCAACCATTAAGGGAAAAGTTAAGAAAGCATGGGTACCTAAGAAGCTTTTACTTAATGTTACCGGTCCAAATGTTTGGGTACCAAAAGCTTGTGTTTTTCATGTGATTTAGGTAGGAGAGCAAGGTATGTGGATTGTGGATAGCGGTTGCTCAACACATATGACCGGGGATGTGAGCAAGTTCTCCACAATTAAATATGTGAAGAAGGGAGCGGTGTCCTTTGGGAATAGTGGAAAACTCAAGATATTAGGTAGAGGTACAATTGAGGTATCCCCCAAATTGTCATTCACAAAGTTTTACTAGTTGAAAATATGAAATTTAATCTATTAAGTGTTAGTCAACTTTGTGATGCAAACTATCATGTCTCTTTTGAATCCTCTAAATGCATTATTAGGCACAAGGAATTAAATGATTGCATGTTAGTTGGATATAGGAAATCAAATATCTATTATGTTGATCTTTCATATGCTTCTAACATTTCTACTAAGTGCTTTGTTGCAAAAGAAGAGGAAAGTTGGCTATGGCATAGGAGATTGGGGCACATCAACATGAAAAACATAGCCAAGGTAGCCAAGATGGAGTTGGTCAAAGGACTACCAAAGATCAAGTATGTCAAGAATAAAATGTGTGATGCATGTCAAGAGGGAAAACAAACAAAGGCATCACACAAAGGTAAAACCCTAACTAATACTTCCTTACCATTAGAATTATTGCATCTTGACCTATTTGATTGTCATAGTACTCCATCTTTAAATGGCAACAAATATTGTTTGGTTATTGTAGATGATTTCTCTAGGTATACTTGGGTCTACTTTATGAAACATAAGGATGATACCTTAGAAATAATCATAAGATTTAGTAAAAGGGTTGAAAATGAAAAGAGTCTCAAAATCAACCGGATCCGTAGTGATCATGGTGGTGAATTTGAAAACTTAAAATTTTCACAATTTTGTTTAGAGCAAGGGTACAAGCATGAGTTCTCTTGTCCTAGAACACCCCAACAAAATGGGGTGGTGGAAAGGAGAAATCGTGTGCTACAAGAGGCGCTAGGACTATGCTTAATGCATATTCTCTACCTAGCTACTTAGGCGGAAGCGGTTAATACCGCTTGCTATATCCAAAATAGGGTTCAAATCCATAGGTTTTTAGGAAAGACACCTTTTGAATTATGGAATGGGACTATTCCCATAATTCATTATTTTAAAGTCTTTAGATGTAAAGTTTATATTCTAAACACCAAGGATAACTTAGGAAAATTTGAATCCAAAGCGGATGAGGGAATCCTAGTTGGATACTCATCCACAAGTAGAGGATATAGAGTCTACAATAAGAGAACCCAAGGGATTGAGGAGTCCTCCAATGTTCAATTTGATGAAGCTACTAGTACCTACCCTAGAAAGTCCTCTATTGATAAGGATATTAATGACAATAATCAAGACATTACCCAAAAACTTCAAAACTTGACCATTAGGGGTAATGATCAAGGGGGAGGAAGAGGAGACTCCGATGATGAAAGAAGGGTGGAAGATAACAATGATCAAATTGAAACCCCTTCTAGAAACCTAAGAATTCATCAAGATCATCCACTTGACCAAGTAGTAGGAGATCTATCTCAAGGAGTAAGAACTAGGTCATTTCATAGACCTCCTACTAGTCAAGTAGCTCTTATCTCACAAATCGAGCCCAAATCGATCAATGATGCATTACATGATCCGGATTGGATTTTGGCAATCCAAGATGAATTGGCTCAATTTGAGAGAAGTCAAGTGTGGGAATTAGTACCTAGACCCAATGATAGCACCATAATTACTACAAGATGGGTCTTTAGGAATAAGCTAGATGATCAAGGAAATATCACTAGAAATAAGGCTAGGTTGGTTGCTAGGGGATTCAATCAAGTTGAGGGGCTTGACTATGATGAGACTTATGCCCCGGTTGCGAGGTTAGAATCTATTAGGATTCTCTTAGGGTATGCTTCCTACATGGGATTTAAACTTTACCAAATGGATGTTAAATCGGCATTCTTAAATGGTTATATTAAGGAGGAAGTATATGTAGAGCAACCACCCGGATTTGAGAACATAGATTATCCAAATCATGTATGTAAGCTTAGGAAAGCATTATATGGGTTAAAACAAGCTCCCCGGGCATGGTATGAAAGATTGTCATCTTTCTTAATTTCTAAGGATTTTAGAAGAGGCCAAGTAGATCAAACATTGTTTATAAAGTCAACATTAAAAGATATATTCATAGCCCAAGTGTATGTTGATGATATCATTTTTGGGTCAACGAATGATGATCTTCTTCAAGACTTTATAAAAAATATGGAAAATGAATTTGAAATGAGTTTGGTTGGAGAGCTTACCTTTTTCCTAGGTTTACAAGTCAAACAAACCAATGAGGGTATTCATATTTATCAAACCAAATATGCAAATGAAATGATCAAGAAATTTGGTTTGGAAAATGCCAAAATTGTAACCACTCCTATGGCCACTAGCACTAGAATAGATAGTGATCATGAAGGTAAATCAATTGATCTTAAACTTTATAGGAGTATGATTGGTAGCCTACTATACCTAACCGCTAGTAGACCCGACATTTTATTTGCGGTAGGTATGTGTGCAAGATACCAATCTTGTGCCAAAGAATCACATTTAGTAGCCGTTAAGAGAATATTAAGATATATTAAAGGCACCCTAAATGTAGGACTTTGGTATCCTAGGACTAGGTCATTTGAATTGTTTGGTTATACCGATTCCGATTATGCCGGGTGCAAATTGGATAGGAAAAGTACTAGTGGTGGATGCCAATTTCTTGGGTCCTCCCTGGTTAGTTGGAGTAGTAGGAAGCAACATTGTGTTGCTTTATCAACCACCGAAGCCGAATATGTGGCTATGGGTGGTTGTGTAGCTCAATTACTTTGGATGAGACATACTCTTGTGGACTATGAGCTACACTACTCTAACATTAAAGTTTATTGTGATAATGTGAGTACCATCAACTTGACCAAAAATCCGGTACATCACTCTAGGACCAAGCACATTGAAGTGAAACATCACTTCATAAGAGATCATGTGGTAAGAGGGGACATTGAACTTAATTATGTAGAATCTAAGTCCAACCTTGCCGATATCTTTACCAAAGCTCTTCCCGAAGACGAATTTTCATCATCAAGGAGAGAGCTTGGTATGTGCTTTGTAGAGTAAAACTCTAGGTTTGCATGATCCTATACTTTTATAGTAGCTTTATACCTTGATGCATCTCACAAAAAGCCTTAAGACACCTTGATTTTTGTATTGAGACAATTAGAACCATGTGAGATGATAGGGAAGGTGTACTTGGCTCATCATGCTTGTTATGATGCATTACTATGAGCCAATAACACACCTAAAGACATAAAAACCTTATAGACCAATCATTGGGAAGGCTTGTATTCAAGTAATGAATACATAGCTCAAAGAACATGGTTGGAAATTCCAAATAATATATATATTAAACTATGTTCATCATATTTTGAAAAACAGTTTTCAAATGGAACACAAAAGTGATACAAAGTTTGCAAAATCTTTAGAACTTTTGTTAGGTTCCAAGTTTGTATCAATCTTGAAATCTAGAAAACATATATTTTTCAAATTATTTTTCCTTAATAAAGTATGGTTTTCAGAAATGTGTACGCAAAATTTCGTGATTTTTCGAGATTTCTGGAATTTCTAACGCATTTCTGAAGTTGGGCTGAAAAGGCTGAAATTTCGATTTCAGGCATAGCAGTCGACTGGTTCAGAAACCAGTCGACTGATACACTGTATTTTCTGATAAACAGCTCCATTTTATGGTATTTAGTGTATCCTTGATGTCCTACAACTATAGCTTGATAATATTGCGTATAAACAAAGGTTTAGGACTGTTTAGTGCAGTGGTTTAGGGGAAGTTTCATAAATTGTATCTTTTTCATCCCCAAATCCATTGTTGGTGCAAAGTTAGGACTTAATGTTTTTAAATTTCTGTTATGCTTTATTTACACATTATAAAGCTTATCTTGGATTAAGGGGGAGCTTTAATTTCAATTTTATATCTTAGTCCAAGATCCAACACCTTTGATTCCTTCATTTTTGAATCCTTCTCTTTTTGATGTATGTCAAAGGGGGAGAAGGGATGTTTAAGTTAGATGATTATGTGTGTATATTTAAAAGACCTAACTTAAATGATTGTCAAACATCAAAAAGGGGGAGATTGTTGGTGCAACAATGCTCCAAGCATTTATATGTTTTGATGTTTGGATAATCATCTAAGTTAGGCAATATCTTGTGATCTAATTGCGAATATATTTTTAAGTAACAGGGAAATTCAAGGATGAAGACTTGGTAAAAGAGAAGTCCAAGTATGATCTTGGCAAGGAAAGTCCAAGGGATGGACTTGGCAGCGTAAGACCAAGCTTGTAGTCTTGGCAGCGTAAAGTCCAAGTGAACCTTGGCAAAGGAAGTCCAAAGTAAGGTCTTGGCAGCATAAGTCCAAGTTTGTAGTCTTGGCGGCATAAAGTCCAAGCATTTGGCAAACCCAAGACATGACGAAACCGAAGGAAGCTCCTGGAAGCAAAGCGCAAAGGATGAACAAGTCGCGGACTCGGAGGGATCCTGAAGGCGCAAGGCTTAATGAGGAGCTAGAAGGTTGAGTCTAGGTCTAGGGTATAAAATCAAGTGTGAATTACTCATACTTGATGAGTATCAGTCGACTGATACGATGTATCAGTCGACTGGTCAGGCATTCGACTAAGTCAGGGTGAAACCCTGGCCATCAGTCGACTGCCTTGGTCATGGCAGTCGACTGATGTTGCGATCAGTCGACTGATCAAGAAAAATATCGCCACAGAATGCAGTCTCACTCGACTGCTGCCTTGATCACTCGACTGATCACTCCATCAGTCGACTGATCACCTGGCCGTTGGAGATTGCGGCTATGAATCTCCGCGGAGATCGCGTTTCAGAAGTCGTTGGCTTCGGCGGCAGTCGACTGATGGTAAGCATCAGTCGACTGATCGAAGCCCAACGGGAAAAATAGCCCCTCTTCTCATTATACATCCCAACAGCTCCCTAGTGGACTAGTCTTAGAACTGGGCAATTGCTATTATCTTCCTTCTCTAATAAAGAACATTGTTTCTATTTCCTGCTTAAATAGAAATGGTTACCATTTGATGTTTAGTAACAATTATTGTTGTATAACTTTGAATGGCGTACTTTATGGGATTGAACTATAAGCAATGGTATTTATACATTAGATGTATCCAGTGACATTTTCAATATCGAAGCGAGCAACAAGCGTGCTCGAAAGGATAATCAATTAGACTCCTATATGTGGCATTGTCATCTTGGCCATGCAAGCAAGAAATGCATGTCTGAATTACACTGATATGGAATTCTGGAATTGTTTGAATTAGATTCATACGATACATACGAATCATGCTTAAAAGGCAAGATGACCAAGTTACCTTTTACTAGAAAAGGTGAACCGGTGGGAGAGTAGTTTGGTCTAATACATACTGATGTGTGCGAACCTATGTTAACTCAAGCTCTAGGAGGCTATAGCTACTTCATTACCTTCACTGATGATCACTCACAGTTTGGGTATGTGTTCTTGATGAAACACAAGTCTGAAGCCTTTGAAAGGTTCAAAGAATTCAGAAATGAAGTAGGGAAACAACATAACAAGAGTATTAAAATACTTCGATCGGATCAAGGTGGTGAATACTTGAGTCAAGAGTTTCTAGATTATCTAAGGGACAATGGTATATTGTCTCAATGGACTCCGCCATATACACCGCAGCATAATGGTGTATCTGAGAGGCATAACCGGACCTTGTTGGACATGGTCAGGTCAATGATAAATCATGAGAATCTTCCCATGTCCTTTTGGGGCTATGCACTTCATACATCTGTTTACTTGCTAAATAGAATGCAAACCAAAGTAGTCTCCATTACTCCATATGAGATATGGAATAGTAAAAAACCTCATTTATCTTACTTGAAGATATGGGGTTATCCTGCTTATGTGAAGTGGATTGTATCATACAAATTGGATGGTAAGTCTGATAAATGTCTATTTATTGGATACCCTAAGGAAACAAGGGGTTACCAATTCTATCATCCTATGGAACAAAAGGTGTTTGTTTCAAGGCATGTTGTGTTTCTAGAGAAAGAGTTTCTCTTGCAAGAAAATAGTGGGAGTGTCGTTGAGCTTGAGGAGGCTCGAGAGACTCAAATAGACATTGATGAGATACCTGGTGAAGCACTACAACCGATAACTCATAGTGATGAGCCATCGGCTGGACCTATTGTAACACGACATCTTCGTAGATCTGGTAGAACACGCAACATGCCTGAAAGATATGGATTTCTTGTAAGTGAATCGAATGACGTGTTACTCATTGATGATGAGGAGCCTACCAGTTATGAAGAAGTTTTGAAAAATTTAGAAAGGGATAAGTGGCTTAACGCCATGAAGTCAGAAATGGATTTCATGTATGAAAATCAAGTTTGGAACTTGGTTGACCCACCTGAAGGCATAAAGCCTATAGGGTGCAAGTGGGTTTTTAAAAAGAAAATCGACATGGATGGTAATGTGATTACCTATAAGGCTAGATTGGTGGTGAAAGGGTATCATCAAAAGCAAGGTGTTGACTATGACGAGACCTATTCACCAGTTGCTATGCTTAAATCTATTCGAATGCTCCTGGCCAAAGAGGCTCATTATGATTATGAGATATAGCAGATGGATGTGAAAAAAGCTTTCTTTAATGGAAACCTACTCGAGGACGTGTATATGATACATCCTGAGGGTTTCACATCGGTTGATAAAATCAAGGTATGCAAACTATGATGGTCCATATATGGACTGAAGCAAGCATCTAGGAGCTGGAATATCCGTTTTGATGAGACAATCAAAAAGTTTGACTTCTCACAAAATTCGGACGAACCTTGTGTGTACAAGAAGGTTAGTGGGAGTGTAGTCCTGTTCCTAGTATTGTATGTTGATAACATATTACTTATAGGAAATGATGTTTCAATTGTACAACCAGTTAAAATTTGATTGTCCAAGACATTCTCCATGAAAGACCTAGGAGAAGCAACCTACATCCTCGGGATTAAGATCTATAGGGATAGATCGAAATGGTTGCTTGGTCTTTCGCAGTCTACATATATAGATCGAGTGCTAAAGAGGTTTAGCATGTCGGAATCCAAGAAAGTTTTCCTTCCCATCAGGCATGGGATACACCTTTCGAAGTCTATGTGTCTACGTACAGAAGACAAGAGGATTTGTATGAGTAAGATTCCCTATGCATCCGTAATAGGATCTATCATGTATGTTATGTTATATACGAGGCCCGATGTATCGTATGCTCTTAGTGTCACGAGCAGATACCAGTCTAATCTAGGAATGGATCATTGGGTGGCTATTAAGATGATCCTTAAGTACTTAAGAAGAACTCAGGATGTGTTCCTAATATATGGAGAAGGAGACATGGTGATATGCTGGTATACGGATGTCAGCTTCCAGACAGACAAGGATGATTCTAGGTCTCAGTCTGGGTACGTGTTCACCTTAAATGGGGGGCGTAGTGAGTTGGAAAATTTCCAAACAATATACTGTAGCGGATTCTACCACAGAGGCAGAATACATTGCAGCTTCGGAAGCAGCAAAGGAAGCGGTTTAGATCAAGAAGTTCATTTATGAACTTGGTGTGGTTCCAGCCATTGTTGAAGAAATACCGGTTTACTGCGACAATAATGGAGCAATTGCACTGGCGAAAGAGCCAAGGTCTCATCAACGATCCAAACATGTACTTCGCCGCTATCATTTGATCAGAGAGATCATAAGTATGAAGGAAATATAAATCGAGAAGATTCCTACTAAAAAGAACTTAGCAGATCCTTTAACTAAGGCCTTACCTCAGAGTAAGTTTGAGGGCCATGCTAGGGCCTATGGTATTGGATACCATGGCGATTGGCATTAGGCCAAGTGGGAGTTTATTAGTAATATATGAGAGGTGTCCTAAGGCAATCACCTTATGTTTGAACCATTTATATGATAAATGAAGATTCACTATTTGAGTATACATGTTTTCATGTATTTGATTATATCTTAAACTCATTTACTGAATGTCAACGATACGATTCACAGCATGAGAGAATTTGTGATTGGATCACAACTAGTGAGTATCTCTACATGTGTAATTGTGATGTATCGGAATTATCCCTAGTCGATGAATTGATGGATTTGGACACCATCAATTCTGTTGAGACTAGCATAAGGTATACTCCTTGGTGTATCCAAACAGCTGATTCTCACTGGCCGGAGATATTGTGATGTCCAGAGTTAATTGTGGATGCTAGTTATGGTAATTAGTTCATTGGATTGACCAGCTATAAGACTTTATATGGTTCTTTGCATATATGGATATGTCAATGAAGTTCTTACTGTAACTTAAGTGCGATGTTCCTTTGACTTATGGTATTCAAGTCATCTTGGTCATGAAGACTTATGCTTTGACATCTTAAGCAAGCATCTCTGAGGAGATGTAGACCCGGGATGATTGGGTATAAGTTGAAGTGACCGAAGGTGTTTGAATAGTCTATAAAGGATTCACCATTCCTCTCGAGGAGATGTATACCCATGGCCTCTTGTTGGATTGTTACTAAAGTCTTTGGCCAAAGCATTACATGTTTAGAGTAAGGTACTCTTGGATATATGTGCAGTAACTAGAATCTGTAGGATGAGAAAATGATACTTGGACTAGGTGTGACATAGTCAACCTAGTGGGGACTGACACTATAGACCATGTCCTGAACCAAGTGGGTATAAGATGTGTGAAGGGAATGAAGCACGATTCATTGTAGCTGCTGAAGGGTTTCAGAAATGGTTCTGGATCAACCGTTGATTTTTCGATTAATTGAAGATCATGATGTACTACTAGATTTCACTCATGATCATTCTATAATTGATGGTTAATTATCAACGACCAACATAAACCAAAAACTTATTTGGTCACACGCACAACGAGCGTAATCCGAAGGATTTAAAACAAGCTTGAGAATGAGATTCTCAGATTGAGAGAAATTAGGTTTGGTTGGACCAAACAAGTAGCCAGCATGAAATTGTTTCAGTCGCAATGGAAGCATGGATGGGTCGAGTCTTATGAAGACATGATGGATGAACCAAATTGGTTTGGTTCTAATCCAATGGTGGAGAATAAACCAAAAGGGTTTGGTTTGTGTTTCATCTTTTCATCTTTTTGTTTTTGGAATTTTACCCATGTAAACCTAGAGTAATCATCTATTATCACTAAACAATATAGATTTTCACTTAGTGATTTTACCCCATGTGAATCGAACAAGTCTAAGTGAATTAACTTGAGTATTGAACTTGTTCAACCTTGATTAGTTAATTTATGTTGAGACTTGGTTTGTTTTCTTTGTTGGCAAGCATTACAAACTTTTTTTTCAATAATTTTAAGTTTAGGCAAACCTCTAACTTAGTTTACCTTAACTTCGTTATATTCCTAAAGTTGGTGTGAGCAAGTCGCCTATGTCACAACCAACTTTCCTCTTGTTGTGTCATATGACACTTAATTGAGGATCTTTCTAAATTTATTGAATATATATTTTTATTCCTAACTCTCTTAAATAATATTTTTGGGTTTTTAATATTGTTAATCAAACATTCATTCGATAAAAATTTCACTTCATAACCAGCATCACATAACTGACTTATACTAAGTAAGTTAAATTTGAATTTCTCTACAAGCAAAACTTTTTGTATAACAAAATTCGACTCTAGTTCAATATTACCTAATCCAATTACCTTAAGTTTGTCATTGTTTCCAATGGTGATTGTACCTAGATTCTTGTAGCTTAATTCTGAGAACTTTTGACTATCTCCAGTCATATGTCTGGAGCATCCACTATCCAGAATCCATTGGTCCATTATTGAGTCCTACATGAATTAAAACCTTTTTAAGATAATTCACACCTTGAATAATATGAATTATCTTGAATTGATTTGTGTTGTAAGTTTGTTAGGTTAAGTTTAGTTAGAGTAAGTTTGTTTAGTTTAAGTAAAGCTATTAAGTAAATTGTTAAGTTAGGTGAATTGTATTAAACTAATTAAGCTTGATTAAATTCTAAATCATCTCACCCAAGCTAGATTTTCAATACACGTTACTCCTATGTGATTTGAGAGATGAGGATTTTTTGGTCTTAATTAAGTTTAATGAGCAATTTTAAAGTTTTTAAACTTGTGTTAGATTCAAGATTAGCTTGAGCTAGTCAAGTAGATTTTTCCAACATTGACTTCCAGGTCATGGAAAGGTACATGGCCTTCTTGGATATCGAAGCAATGACCACTTCCTAGACAAAGTCAATGAAGGAAGTAAGTACTTGATTCACTTTGGACTAAGCCTTGGTCTAACTAGTCAAAGACTTAGTGAGTTAGCTTCGGTCAGTTCCACTCAACTTAGTGCACTAGGTCGTGGCGAGGCACTTGGCCTTCTTGGATATCGGAGCAACGACCACTTCCTAAACATGCACTTTGAAGAGCTTCCCTAACTTACTATAAGTTTACTTCGTCTTAGTATTAGGTTGTTCAAGTATAAACTACTTTGTTTCCTATCTAGTCCGTTGTAAATTAAGCAAGTAAAGTAAACTAAAGCATGCAAGAGTTTAACTAAACAAGGAAACAAGCAAGGTTTTAGCTCCCTCTAAGTGGTAGATAGGTTGAGTTTTGTTCACAAAGTGAACTTGATTTTTGGGAACCCAAAATTGATTTGCTCCAACTTGGTTGACTAAGCTAGACTTAGGAACTCATGCTTGGACTCGATTCTTAATGTTTCGGCTAAGTAATGACATGTATGATTTATAAGAGGATTTAGCTTTGTATCCGAGTCCGGACTTATTGTACACGGCTCACTGAGATCCAAGCATCATGTTGAGATACTTGGAGCCCGAAGTGAACCTTTTCAATGATCCGGTTAGATCTTCTACTTGCCTTTTTAGGACCAAGTTCTCTTCTCAAGCTTTGCAACTTGAGTTGAGTCTCTATCCTTAATTTGGCAAGTCGAAGTCTTCGAGTTGACTTGCTCCTTAAGTACTTGGACTTCCTTAAGTAGTGAGTCGACTCGATTCTCAGACTTAGCTAACTTCCTACCTAGGCATACAATTATGTTGTACAACTTATCTTCTAAGGTAGAAGTTACCTCATCTAGTCCTTCGAAAATGGATACGGATCTGTAGCTTCTCTCAGACTCGGAATCAGACTCGTACTCGGAACTTGACTCGGCTCGGAGCTCGATTCGTCCATGAACGCCACGAAACTTCTCTTCATTTCTTCTGCGTCCGACTCTTCCGATGATGACTCGTCCCAAGTTGCCTTAAGTGCTTTCTTCTTCTTTTTCTTTTTTGATTTTTCTTCCTTTTTTAGTTTTGCGTACTCCGACTTGTAGTGTTCCTTTCCGTTGCACTCGTAGCATGTCACTTCCGATCAAGGTCTCGGCTTGTTATCAATAATTTTCTTAGCATCTTTCTTCGTAAACCTCTTTCTCCGGTTGAATATCTTCCGGACCATATTTACAATTTCCTCTTCTTCAGTTGACTCCGACCCCGACTCATCTTCGGATTCACTTTTTGCTTTCTTTTTTGGTCAAACCTGCCACTAAAGCAATACCATTCTCGGTTTGACTCGAGTTAGCTTGTTTATGTAGTTCAAGTTTGCAAAACAATTTGTCTAGCCTAATTGTGGAAAGATCCCTGGAAACCTTATAAGCATCGACAATGGATGTCCATAAGGCATTCCTAGAGAATGCTTTAAGTGTATACCTAATTATGTCCCTATTTTCTATTTGGTGTCGTATTAAATGTAATCCATTTAAAATGTTTTTTATTCTTGTATGAAGTTGACTAGAATTTTTATTTTCATTCATTTTACAATTAAATAATTTATTTAGTAACATGTCCCATTTATCTATCCTAGTATCATTTGTACCTTCATGCAATTCAATTAATTTATCCCATAATTCCTTAGAGTTTTCGAATGGACCCACCCTATTTAGCACTTCTTTGGTAAGTCCACATTGCAAGGTGTTAAGCGCCTTGTAATCGACTTGCGCCCATTTTCTAATGTCCACAGTCTATTTTTCAATTCTAACAACTTACCTGAGTCATCTACCAGAGCTATGAATTCTTTCCTAATTGAAAATCAAACCTCAAGGTCAGTTTTCAAGTAACACTTCATTCGCCTTTTCCAATAGGAAAAGTCCTCTCCGTTGAAGAGAGGAGGGCGAACGGTGTTATACCCTTCTAAGTGTGACATTCCTAAATAAATATTTTAATAAAAGATTTATATTTAACTTAATTAAAGTTGAGAATTATTTCTAGAATTATTTAAATTAAATAATATTGTGCAAGAATTAAATTTATACTAAGTGCACAAAGTAATGGAGAATTTATTCTAAGTTTAAAGTAAAAATTATTCTAGAATAAAAATTAAATTAAGTGCAAAAATTAATTAAAAATTAATCTAATGGAGAAAATTAATTAACCTATTCTAAAATGCATAAATTAATTTAACTATTCTAAAATGCAGAAAATTAATTTAATCTAAAATGCAGAAAACTAATTTAATTAATCAAAAATGTAGAAAATTAATTTAATTATTCTAAAATTCAGAAAATTAATTTAATTATTCTAAAATGCAAAAAATTAATTTAATTATTCTAAAATGCAGAAAATTAATTTAATTAATCTAAAAATTGAAAATTAATTTAATTAATCTAAAATGGTTTGGTTCTAATCCAATGGAGGAGAATAAACCAAAGGGTTTTGTTTATTTTAAACGAATGAACCAAAAGTTGGTTCGGTTCATTTTAACTTAAAATAAACCATCATGGTTTGGTTTATTTTAACTTATACTAATGGAGCGGGTTAACGGGCTTTATGGATATGATCCATTAACCATTAAGAGAATTAGTTCTCTATAAAAGAGGGCTTAAGGGATTGTTAAGCCCTAATCCAAAAAAACCCTAGCTAGAGTTGCCGCCCACCCCATTGAAGGAGTCGGCGCCAACCCTAGTGCCGCCGCCCCACCTCTTCCAACCGGCGTCCAGAAGGAGCCTTCCTTCCCCCTCGCCAGCGTCGAGCTGCTGCCGGTTGGTGCTCCGGTGATCTTCCTTGGGTTCGGTAATAAGGTGAGCTTCCACCTTTCTTTTGGCCGGCCCTTACTCCTCCACCAAAGCTGTCCAGTTTTCTGGACAGCTTGTTTTCTTCTCATCGGAGCGTCGTTTGGACGACATTTAGAGCTCCGACAGCGCCTTACTTTCCGGGGATTCGATCTCCGGTAATCCTCTGAGGTGGAGGACGAAGGATTCGTCAAATGGTTGACGAATACCTCTCCGGAGAAGCGAGTTTTGATGACTCATTTTTGGATCCGAATTTGTATTCAGATCGTGATCCTCTCTCGATCATGTCGTCTTCAACACGAGGCTAGTAACCCGTACGAAGACGAGGCTCATGACTTAGTGAAGTCATCCTGAAGATACTCGGCGTGGATACAGATAGAGACGATTCTAGCGAGGATCGTTCCGGTTGATGTCGTTCCCGCTACACATGATACGAAAGGTATACATAGTTAAATTTCCTTTTATTGCAAATTTAAATTTACGGTTATGTCTACACATGTTGTACTATGCATGTGTGTGATGTGTGTGTTGTAATAAATGTAGATTTAATATTTTTATTTCTTCCACTGTCCACATGTTTGCGAAACATGTTCGAACACACACTCGCCGCGGTGCCGGAAACCCAACAAACACATCTCATGAGATAATAATAAGAGCTTAACTTTAAACATTTTCCATAATCAAAACCTAGGTTCGATTATCTAGTGTCATTATACCAACAGAGCTCATTCGAGCTCAACCCGTAGAGTAGGAACCCTAGGTTCCGAACCATGTTATATGCTTGTGTATTGCAAGTGAGTGTTTGTCTTTGTTTTGAGTTTATGATTTATTATTTCCACTGTGCATACTAACGAATTGTAGAGACAAACACAATTGAATTCCATCAAGCAAACGAAACCTCTATTCACCCCCCCCCCTCTAGCACAACGCCAACGGTCCTACAAGTGGTATCAGAGCTTGGAGCTCTTCTATGGACTAATGCCAAGGAGCAAACACGCTAAAGAAGATGAAGAAGCCAAGTTTGAGACTAGGTCGTGACATCAACACGTCTCCTCCATATAAAATTTTTGGAGCCAAGGGATTTGATAAATGGAGGGGATGGATGGAGAATTTCTTAATGATGGACCTCGAGCTATGGTTCTCCATAATAGATGGGTTTGAATGTCCAAGGAATTCAAAGGGAGAATATCTCAAGAAGAAGAGATGGACCAAAGATCAACTCCGAAAATCCGAAATAAATGACAAGGTAATCGATATGTTAGTTGAATCAATACCTAATGAGTTATTATGTAAGATAGGTGAATTTCAATATGCCAAGGAACTATTGAGTAAATTGGCAAAACTTTATGAAAGTCCCTCACCGGCCTCAAGTGAAGAAAAATTCCAAGAAGCCGAAGAATGCCCATCGGCTCAAGAATCTGAGGATTTGGAGGTTGAAAGGGAGTAAACATCTGGATTGGAAGAAGTGGCGGAAGAATTGGAGGAAGCCTCCGCCTCTATGATTGAGGGGGAGGAGAGACCTTTCACACCGGAGGAAGAGCAAAAAGAATCTTCAACTTCCGGGAGCCATGAAGAATCCAACCAAATTCATCCCACCACCGACCTAGGTAACTCAAACACTATAATTAAAAATAAAGATCATATAATGTGTTTTGAGTGTAGGTAACTGTTGGAAGATCGGTAGCCGGCTAGAGGGGGTGAATAGCCTTATATGAACTTCGATCGCATCTTGATTGTCTACGATTAGGTTAGCGCAGCAGAAACAAAACTAAACAAACAATTAAGACAAATACAAAGAGAAACGAAAGCACAAATGCTAACAAAGCGATGTAACGTGGTTCACAACCCTTGCCGCTAATCTACGACCTGATTTATTCCAGGTGAATCACGCTTAACCAAATCCACTAGTCTCTCCTTTGCACTAAGCTAGGTGGAGATAAACCTTTCTTTTACATGAATCACTCCACTCAAAATATGATTAAAATAAACTCAAGAAAGAGGAGTAAAAACGTGTTGGGCACTTGGGAGAACTTTATAGGTTAAGCATTAACCATCCCAAGTGACCCAAGGCCTCTTCTTATATGGAAGAGGTCATTCTTCCCATTGGACACCGAGCAGTCGACTGATGCAAGCATCAGTCGACTGTTGCTATAGTCGTTGCCTCACAATGACTTTATCCATGTTGGCTTCCAGCCAATGGCTCCCACATCAGTCGACTGATCATCCACATCAATCGACTGATGGAGCCATCAGTCGAGTGACCGAAGTGATCACTTGACTGGACAACCTTCTGTTCCCAACTTTCCCTTGATCAGTCGATTATCGTCCCTTGGCAGTCGATTGATGGTTGAGCAGTCGACTTCCAAACCCTAGCAATCGACTGTTGGGCCAGAAATGGCTCAATCAAACACCGGTCAAGTTCCATCGACCCAGAGCAGTCGATTGCTACCTATAGCAGTCGACTGGTGTCGGATAAAACCTCAAACCAATCTTTGGTTGAGCATCCGACACTTGACTTAGCCATTCGGTCAAGTTCACCTATGAGCTACCCCATCCCAAGTTACAATCGCTAACTCTCATCTCCCTTGGAGTCCTTCACCTCGAAGCTCTCTTCGTCCGGCCACGTCCCTCGGATGCACCAAGCGCACGGCTTTGCAATGCTATCCTTCGTGTCTCGCCCTGAAGTCTGCTTCCTTGGCTTCACTCCAATTCTCCTCGTCTGGCGGTCCCTCGGATGCACCAAGCACACGGCTTCGCAATGTCGTCCTTCACCGACTCAAGGACCGAGTCATGAGATGGTGATCTTGCCAATGCTTTGTCAAGATAACCATGTGTGAATTACTAAGTCCTGCACGACTTCAACACACATATCAAATCCACAAACAACCTAACTTAAACCTTTTCCACACACATCAAAACACATCATTCATGGGTTGATTTCTCTAACAATCTTCCCCTTTTTGATGTGTGGCAACCATATTTAAGTTAGGTGAAACATTAATCAAAATACATAAGGAAGGAAAGCATGTAAAACATGGATATCAAACATGAATATCAACTCCCCCTTAACACATTATAATCTCTCCCTAGCATGATTAACTTAAACTTAACCATTTCTCCCCCTTCGCCACCATCAAAAACATCTAACATAAGTTATATAAGCATGGCATCAAGTCTAGGGAACGAAAATCAATAAAAACTAACTCAAACCTGATAAAATAGGTTGATGTGCTCGTGCACAATACATCAGTCGACTGAATCAGAGCATCAGTCGACTGGCACCTATATTTCAGAATTTTTGATTTCTGAAGTCCAACTTCAGAAATGCATTAAAAATTCTAGAAAATTTGAAAAATCATGAAATTTGGGGAACATATATCTTGTAAGTCCCTTTATCAGTGAAAAATAGTTTTTCATGAAAATTCATTCTATTTTCAAAAATTAGGCAAAAACTCAAAAGTTACAAAAAGTCTCAATTTTGTATCTACTTGAAAGCTAGTTTTGCCTTAGAAACTTTTCAAAATATGAACTCACAGATTATGAAACAAGAAATGTTTTTCAAAACATTTGAAATATCCAACCATGATCTATGGGCAATATGTCTATGAATTAAACATTTGCTTTCCCCATAGTTGGTCTATGATTGGTATCATGATACTTGTAAATGACCATCTAAATGACATAAGCATTAGTGGACCATTTGTATCAACCTAACATCTCACTCATGCTATGTTTTTCAATCAAGTTAGCCTATAGTGAGTGTGAGATGTACCTAAAGGTATTTATACTTAACCAAAATTTCATGCAATTCTATCCAAGGTTAAGTATCATGCATAAACCCCCATTATGATCATAACACAATATTATCATTTAATTTGCATATTATGATCATAAAACAAATATTATCATCCAAATCATAAATCATGATTATTTCTTAAGTATAAAATCAAGCATAAATCATGATTTAAGCATTCAATTTATGAGTTACACATTATCATCACCCAACACTAAATCAAAAATTATCACCCACATCATCCTAAGTCAATCATTTATCATGATATAAGTAAATTCTACTATGGTTGACTATCTTAGGATTTTCCTAACCCTTGAGGATGGACTTGGGAACCCAATACAAATTCTTCCCAATAGGGTTCACCAAGTACTCCTTTGGGATCCATTTCCTAGCTACCATTGTTGTTTTTGTTTGTCCCCTAGCAATCAAACAATGGTAGGCCTTCTCATTTTTGGATCCCTTATATCCTAGACCTTTCTTGTTAAAGCTAGCCCTTTGGCTCCCAATTATCATGTTCAAAGTATTGGAGCCTATTGTGAATTTCTCTAGGGCCTTAGTTAGGAAATCTACCTTTTTCTTTAAGATCCTATTTTCTTCTACACATGCATCATTAATACTAGAAGAAATACAATCATCATGTGAGCATGCATTTGCCAGTTTTTCTTCTAGGGCCTTAATTTCATTTTGCATGCATTTGTTTTTTTTTATCCCTAAATAGGTCCTTAGTTAAACTAGTAATCATTGAAATGACCTTTTTAGGGGGAAGATTTGTTACCTCACTTACCCAATCCTCTTTTTCCGATTCCGATGAGGTAGATGCTCCCTCTTCACTTGAGCTCTCCTCCTCACTTGTATTTCTTTCTTCTTGCTCAGAGGAGGTGGAGTCCAAGTCTTCTATTGCCATAAGTGCAAGGCTTGTGAAGGCTTGATCTTCCTCTAATGAGGATGGATCATCCCATGTCACCTTGTGTGTCTTGGCCTTCTCTTTTTCATTCTTCTTCCTTTTTCTTGCTCCCCTTCTTCTTCTCTTCTTTCTTTCTTCTTTCTTCCTTGCTTTTGTTCAAGAGGGGAAAATCATCCCTTATGTGTCCCTCTCCTTGGCAATTGTAGCAAATGATCTTTCTCCTTGTCCTTCTTCCCCTATCATGAAATTTATTAAATTTAAAGCTTTTTAAAGCACGTCTCACCTTCCTTACCATGTAGGCTTCTTCATTACTATCCATGGAGGAGGAAGATGGTTCATCAGATGATGAGGGTGGAGTCTCCTTCTTCTTCTTTCCTTTTTCCTCTACTACCGCTACTCCCCTTGGCTTCATGCTTGGTTCTTCAATTGTGCCTTCAAGCCTAGTCTCATGAAGTTCCATAGTTGAAAATAATTCTTCTAGAGTACTTACCTCTAGATTCTTAGAGATGTAGAATGAATCTATCATGGAACTCCATCTTGAAGATCGGGGGAAGGCATCTATGGCTTTCATGATCATATCGCGGTTTGAAAGCTTCTCTCCTACACTTATCAAATGGTTAATTATCTCTTTAAAATGAGAATGAAGAGATATTACCTTCTCTCCTTTATCTAGCTTGATATTGTTCACTTGGGAGCGGAGAAGGACCCTTCTTACAAGCTTTGCCTCAGAGGTGCCCTCATGAAGTTCTACAAGCTTTTCCCACATCTCCTTGGCACTTGTGCACTCTCCAATTCAGTTGATCTCTTGTTGGGGGAGCACATTGAAGAGGTGGTGTTTTGCTTTTGAATTCGCCAAGTGCTCCTCCCTTTGCTTCTTTGTCCATCTTGACTTTTCTATTAGCCTCCCTTCTTCATCCCTAGGTACTTCGAAACTGTTTTCTATGATAAGAATAATTTCAAAGTCGGTTTCAAAAAATACCTCCATACACTTCTTTCACCAAGCGAATTCGCCCTCGAACTTGGGTGGATGAATATTGGAGTCGGCCATCTCTTGTCATGCTTGTGTTGGCAATTAGTCCTTGACAAGCTCCTCACTCTGATACCACTTGTTGGAGGATCGGTGGCTGGCTAGAGGGGGTGAATAGCCTTATATGAACTTCGATCGCGTCTTGATTGTCTACGATTAGGTTAGCGCAGTGGAAACAAAGGTAAACAAACAATTAAGACAAATACAAAGAGAAACAAAAACACAAACGCTAATAAGGTGATGTAACATGGTTCATGGCCCTTGCCGCCAATCCATGACCCAATTCGTTCTAGGTGAACCATGCCTAACCAAATCCACTAGTCTCTCCTTTGCATTAAGCTAGGTGGAGGTAAACCTTTCTTTTACAAGAATCACTCCTCTTATAATATGATTGAAATAAACTCAAGGAAGAGGAGTAAAAATGTGTTGGGCACTTGGGAGAACTTTAGAGGTTAATCATTAACCATCCCAAGTGACCCAAGGCCTCTTCTTATAGGAAAGAGGTCATTCTTCTCATTGGGCACTGAGCAGTTGACTGATGCAGGCATCAGTCGACTACTGTTGTAGCCATTGCCTTGCAACGGCTTTATCCACGTTGGCTTCCAGCTAACGACTCCCACATTAATCAACTGATGGAGTCATCAATCGAGTGACCGAAGTGATCACTCGACTGGACAACCTTCTACGCCCAACTTTCCCTTGATCAGTCGACTGATGGTCGAGCAGTCGACTGCTGAACCCTAACAATCGGTTGTTGCGCTAGAAATGACTCAGTCGAACACCGGTCGAGTTCCATCGACCCAGAGCAGTCAACTTCTACCTATAGCAGTCGATTGGTGTCGGGTAAAATCTCAAACCAACCTTTGGTTGAGCATCCGACACTTGACTTAGTCATTCGGCCAAGCTCACCTATGAGCTACCCCGTTCCGGGTTACAATCGCTCACTTTCATCTCCCTTGGAGTCCTTCGCCTTGAAGCTCTCTTCGTCCGACCAGGTCCCTCGGATGCACCAAGCGCACGGCTTCGCAATGTCATCCTTCACGTCTCGCCCTAAAGTCTGCTTCCTTGGCTTCACTTCAATGCTCCTCGTCCGGCGGTCCCTCGGATGCACCAAGCGCACAGCTTCGCAATGTCGTCCTTCACTGACTCAAGGACCGAGTCATGAGATGGTGATCTTGCTAATGCTTTTGTCAATCTAACCATGTGTGAATTACTAAGTCCTGCATGACTTCAACACACATATCAAATCCACAAACAACCTAACTTAAACCTTTTCCACACACATCAAAACACATCATTCATGGGTTGATTGCCCTAATAGGTAACGTGGGTATTACAAGAGTAAATGCCAAAAATTGGCCAAGAAGAAAGTGTCGACACCAATAGTCAATCAAAAGTCTAAGGATGTCAAAGTCCTCACTAGGAAGAGCAAGGAGCATGTAGTGTGCTTCAAATGCCAACAACGAGGACACTATAGGACTCAATGCCTGATGTGAGCGAAACATATAGGGTTTTAGGGAGTAGTTTTCGCTCACATCTCGTTACATTTTATGTTAGTTTCATGCATATGTCACTCTATTTTGCATGCATTTCCTATTTTCTGGTTCAGAGGTCTGCTCTTTGTACTTTTGTGTTCATGATAGCACTTCGGGGGGAAAAGGCACACTTTCGGAGCAAAAGAAGGACATTTTGTAGCTAGACGCAGAATGGGACATGGGCAAGGCGTGTGGCTACACACGGTCATGTCAAATGGGCGAGATCAGCCACCCCAGGACCGCACATGGCCTGGCCATGTGTTTCCACACGACCGTGTGGCGGCCCGCCAGATTTGCAGGACTAGGGTTTTTTTGAATTTTACAGTGGTCTGAGGTGATGTCTATATAAGGATGGCTCCTCCCAAACTCTAGGGGGGAGGCACGACGGCTAGGAAGGCACGTCGAAGCCCTAAAAAGCTTCAGGAACTCGCAACGGGGAGGAGGAACACCGCCGGAGGTCCACGCCTTGCACTTCAACGCCGGAGAGAAGACCACGAAAGCATTATAATTCTTTGTTCCTGCATTTTATTCCTTATGTATTCGAACATAGACATGCTTTGTGATTCTTCCTTCATATACATGGAGTAGTACTTTGATTCTAGGATTAGAGAGTAGCTTGTGTACACATTACAATGTTAGTTCATGTTAAATTCTGCCTTTGAATTTGATTTGACAATTGGTAGTTATTTTTTACTATATCTATGAGTGTTTGGATTTCTATCTGCTGTGCTTAGGCGATACAAGGGGTGACAGCCCTCGTATCTAAGATTTAGGGGATTTTATACAAGGAACCTAGGGGTAAACCTGATCCCTTGTAACTGTGGATAGAAGGGTACGATGGAATCGGAAACGGTTCATCGTAGGGTTTGATTCGGCATCCTCGTACCGTCTATCCCGTCCTTCTAGGTGGAGATAGCTCCCGGTAGATGCGGCGGCTCTGCGGGAGAGTGTATGATGTCTCTTCCACAAAACCATAGTTAAACGTCTAGACAACGCCAATTGACAATATTGTTTTATGATACACAAGCAAAACCGAAGTCCTAGAATCACCTTTGAAGACCTCGGCACACTCCCTTCCTCCTCCGTGTGACACCGTATAGAGTAAAGTCCACCGACAGCCCTCACCCATCGAAACCTCTTAGAGTTACGTCTGAACAATTACAACCACTAAATATATTGATATTCAAATCCCAGTCCCTGTGGGATCGATAATCTTTATTACTTGATGACATCCGTGCACTTGCGGGCATTGAGCGCGAGCGCACGCTTTGAGTCCTCGACAGTCTCCATCGTGAGATTTGAGGTCGCGTTCGTGCGCATCAAGTTTTTGGCACCATTGTCGGGGACTCATTGATTCGATATCGAATCGAACGGTGGTAAATTGGATCGGACTTAGGATAGATTTACTTTTCTTTTTTTATTTTATTTTATTTTATTTTGTTTTAGTTTTGTTTATTCAGTTGCTATTTCCTTATTTATAATTTCCTACATATAACGATGCATGCTTTTACTCATGATTATGGTCAATTTAATGCTGTAAGTTTTGGTAACATTTATTGTGAGCATTGTGGTGAAACATGGCATACCATTAATGATTGTCCGAATATATTCGAACCTTCACAATTTGAACAAGAAGATGTCACCTACAATTACAACCAGTGCCCACAAGATGATTTCTATTCATATAGTTATGACCCTGGGTACCTAAACCCTCAATATTGTCTGCCTAAATCCCAACTTGAGCAGATGATGGAAGATTTCATTCAATCAGAACAAGCGGCAAACGATGAATTCCGACGACAACATTCACAGACAGAGACTCAATATTGTTTCCAAAATGAGAATGAGAGCTATGAGTCACCATGTAAATTTTATCCAGAACCAAGCCCCCACTTAGAAGCCCCGCTAGATAATTTTACTAGGGAATGCAAAGAGCATAGCCAACAATTTGCAGAGATTATGGAATGAGATCTAGCAAGAGAAGAAACCAAACGACTAGAAGGTGGCTTTAATGACTGGATCACACCTAATAGGGTGGAGACTCACTTTGAGCGAATGGATGAGGAGGACGTAGATGACATTGGGAGTAAAGAAGGACAATCAATTCAATCACCACTTGGAGAAGAACTTGAGGATTATATAATGGACACTTTAATCGAGGAGTGCATTGCTTCAATCAAAACACCTCCTAACCTCAAGGATCTAGAAGAGCCTACCTTAATCCTCACTGAAATTTTAGTTACTAATAACGAACCCCTTTTAATGATTGATAATGATAAAATTTTAGTTGGCATATTAGAATCTACTGATCAATCTTTTGGTGAAGATATTTGTGGTGAGTTATATTATTTACAGCATATGGATGAAACGGAATATCATGATCAAACTTCTGATGATTCTTTAAAGATAAGCATGTTCACTCTCAAACCAAGGAAGGCAGCCAATAAATATCTTGCCCCTCCATGAGCAAGATTTAAGAGATATGGTGATAAGGGACCACAAGGGAGGAGGTATAAGGTGAGCAAATATCTTGCTCCCCCACGAGCAAGATTCAAATGCCTCAAATGAAATGTAGGAATAAGGTCGAGCTAAATGACCTTAAACAAAGCGCTTCTTGGGAGGCAACCCAAGTTTAGTTTTAGATTTCCCCTTGATTGTATTGCATGCATTTGTTAGATTTTAGTTTTGACATCCATCTCATTTAGAGTTAGGACTAAAAAAGAACTTTGCTAGGGAAAAATGAAATCCATATTAGCCTACACGGTGAAGTGTATGAGAAAATTCGGACCGTGGTGCATAAATAGGCAAAAGATGGGGACACACGGCCTGGTCGTGTGTTTTCCCACGGTCATGCCCAACCGACCCGAGGTGCATACGGCCTGGCCGTGTGTTTTCACACGATCATGTCACGTGAGGTTAAAAGGGGTGAGACGTGTGTTTTCACCCCATTGCACCGTGTGCTTTGAAAGCTCTTGCCCTAGCCATGTGGTTTCATCTTCCCCACCATCTAGAAGCACTTTTAACCTCTAAGGAAGCCAAAAGAAGCAAGGATGAGGAGGACCAAGCATGTAGCACCTCGATCCGGCGCCTCGGAGCGACGAACAAGGAGAGCCGATAGCCCTCAAGATCCGGAGGAGGGTAACGCCCTACCCACTCTTCTTTTTCACAATAATGAACATAGAGATAGATATAATATGCTCTCTACTCGTAAACTCACTGCTACTAGGTACTTAGATGAAGATTTGCTAGAATCTTTAGGGTTTGTTGGTGCAACAATGCCCCAAGCATTTACATGTTTTGATGTTTGGATAATCATCTAAGTTAGGCAACAATTTGTGATCTAATTGTGAACATGTTCAAGTGGCAGGGAAATCCAAGTATGAAGACTTGGTAAAGGAGAAGTCCAAGTATGATCTTGGCAAGAAAAGTCCAAGGTAAAGGTTCGGCGGCATAAGACCAAGCATGTTGTCTTGGCATGTAAGTCCAAACGGACTTTGGCAAAGGAAGTCCAAAGGCAAGTCTTGGCAGCATAAGTCCAAGCATGTAGACTTGGCGGCGTAAAGTCCAAGCACGTTTTGGCAAAAGGAAACCCAAAGACATGACAAAACCGAAGGAAGCTCTTGGAAGCAAAGCGCAAAGGATGAACAAGTTGGGGACTCGGAGGGATCCTGGAGGCGCAAGGCTTAAGGAAGAGCTAGAAGGTTGGGTCTTGGTCTAGAGGGTGAAATCAAGTATGAATTATTCATAGATGTATCGATCGACCGGTCGTGCTCGATCGAGTCGAGGATGAAACCACGACCATCTGATCGCTTTAGTCATGGCAATCGACTAATGTTGTGAGATCCGATCGCCAACAGCTGGCGGTTCATCGATCAAGTTAAACACAGGCATAGAATGGAGTCTCACTCGATTGCGGCCTGTGATCACTCCATCAGTCGACTGATGGAGGGATCAGTCGACTGATGAGAGTGTCGTTGGAGGTAACAACTCTGAATCCCACGAATCTGACTATTTAGAAGTCGTTAACCTCGCACGGTCAATGGATCGACATCGCATCACCGACGATGGTGCTCCAACGGGAAAATCAGCCCTCTCTCTATAAAAAGAGGGCTTGTGGAGGTTTTTAGGGTTAATTCTTATTCTCTGATAATACTCTCAAGCCTCCATGATTTTTCAAAGCTTTCTAGTAATTCTAAATCTCCTTCTCCTCTCTAAGCTCCATCTACATCCTTTGTAAGAAGAGGAGTGTTGTAAAGAAAAGCTTCATAGTGATATTGATTAGGGTTGATCCACCTCAAGGATCACCGTAGAGTAGGAGTGCTATCTCCGAACGACGTAAAAGAATCATGTTAGCATTGTTTTTCATTTGTGTTATTATTATTTTTGTTGTGCTTCCGCTAATCTTTTTGTAGAGACGAAAAATAAGCTATTCACCCCCCCCCTCTAGCTTCCAATCGATCACCAACAAGTGGTATCAGAGCCCGGATCGCATCAGAAGATCTAACAATCAACCGTAGAAAAATGGCTTTCCAAGAGGGGTATAGCACGGTGAGGCCTCCGTTCTTCGACGGCAATGACTTCGGCTACTGGAAAGGTAGGATGGAGTATTATTTAATGAATGATATTGAAAATTGGTTTAGCAAATGTAGATGATATCGAGAAGCCGGTCAATGAACACGGAGCGCCCATACCGACCAAGGATTGGATGAGAGACATGGCCAAGAAGGCTCAAGCCAACGCCAAGGCAACAACCACACTTCAATGTGGTTTGTCAAAAGAACAATTAAGCAAGGTGGGGCCATTTGAATCGGCGAAGGAGCTTTGGGAGAAGTTGATAGAGCTCAATGAAGGATCCAAAGAAACAAGAAGGGCCAAGAGAGATCTCCTAATTGGCCAACTTCAAAGCTTCTCCATGAAGACCAATGAGACCGTGAGCCAAATGCACGGTTGCTTCAAAGAAGTAGTCAACGGACTACATGTAATAGGTGAGAAGGTCGACAACCGAGACCTTGTAAGGTATGTGCTCCAAACCTTCCCTAGAACAACCTTATGGGATTCAATGGTAGATGCCTATAAGGTCTCTAGGGATCTTTCTTTGGTTAAGTTAGATGAGTTATTTTGTGAATTTCAATTACATGAACAAGCTAACACTTCATCCAAAGAGAAAGGTATAGCTCTTTTTGTAGGAAAGAAGGACAAAAAGAAGAAGGAGAAGAAGGAAGTGTCCTCCTCATCCGAATCCAAGGAAGACTCATCAAGTAGTGAAGATGAGCTATCGGCAAGCGAGGTGGCTCATTATGTCAAGAAGTTTGGTGGGAAGTCAAGGAAACTCACCAAGAAAGAAGTAAGGAGGATGTTCCAATCCTCAAGAGGTAAGTTTTCAAATAGTTCAAATTTTACACCTAACGTAACTTGCTTTGGTTGCAACAAGAAAGGGCATATAAAGTCAAATTGCCCGGAACTAAATAAGAAAGAGGAGAAGGAAAAGAAAAAGAAGGAAAATAAGGAGAATAAGAAGAAGGAGGCAATGGTGGCACAAACATGGGACACCCTGAGCATGGAGGACTCTTCCAACGATGAAGAAGTATGTCATGCCACTCGGAATCTAGCCCTCATGGCATTGGAGGAAGAAGCCGGGAGCTCAAGTGAGGAGTCCTCATCTTCTTCTTCAAGCAACGAATCATCATCAAGTGATGATGATGAGGTAAACAACTCCCCTAGGGTAGATTTACTTTACAAGACAATTGCATGTCTTCAAAATGCATTGAATAGATCGAAAACTAGGATTAAGGACTTAAAAATAGAGATTAAATCACTTAAGAGTGTAGAACCATCTTGTGATAAATTACCTTGTGATGATGATGCATGTACCCTTAGGGATGAAAATGATGAATTGAAAAAAGAAATAGGTAACTTAAGAGCATGCTTAGAAAAATTTACTGATGGCTCTAAATACCTAGACATGATAATTAAGGATCAAAGGGATATTTACAACAAGGCCGGACTAGGATATAGGCCTAAGGAAAAGGAGGTAGCATTTACATCTCTTGTTAGTAGAAAATCCATAATTAAAATCAAGGGTAGAAAGGCTTGAGTCCCTAAGAAATTTCTAATTGATGCAAGTGGTCCTAAGATTTGGGTACCTAAGGATTGTATTTTTCATGTGATATAGGTAGAAGAACCAAGCTTGTGGATTGTTGATAGTGGGTGCTCAAAACACATGACCGGGGATGAGAGAAAATTCTCCACTATCAACCACACTAGCAAGGGAAAGGTATCATTTGGTAATAGCGGCAAACTTAAGATTCTAGGAAAGGGCACAATTGAGGTTTCCCCAACCTTGTCATTCATAAAGTGTTATTAGTTAAAAATATGAAATTTAATTTACTTAGTGTAAGCCAACTATGTGATGCAAACTTTGATGTTAAATTTGATTCCTCAAAATGTTTTATAAGACACAAAACTCTAAATGATTGCATGTTAGTAGGTTTTAGGAAATCAAATATATATTATGTTGACTTATCCTATGCTACTAATGCTTCTACTAAGTGTCTTATTGCAAAAGAGGAAGAAAGTTGGCTTTGACATAGGAGGCTAGGACACATAAACATGAAGAACATAGCCAAAATAGCAAAAATGAAGTTAGTCAAAGGGTTGCCTAAAGTCAAATTTATCAAGGACAAAATATGTGATGCATGCCAAGAAGGAAAACAATCAAAAACATCACACAAAGGTAAAAATTTACTTAGTACCGCTTTACCTTTAGAACTTTTACATATGGACTTATTTTATTGTCATAGTACCCCTTCTATGATTGGTAGTAAATATTGCTTAGTAATAGTAGATGATTTCTCTAGGTTTACTTGGGTATTTTTCTTGAAAAATAAAGATGAAACCCTAGGAATAATCATAGGATTTAGCAAGAGAGTAGAAAATGAAAGAAAACTCAAAATCAACCGGATCCGTAGTGATCATGGTGGAGAATTTGAGAATTCTAATTTCTCAACCTTTTGCTTAGAACAAGGGTACAAGCATGAGTTTTCTTGTCCTAGAACACCCCAACAAAATGGGGTTGTGGAAAGGAAAAATCGTGCCCTACAAGAAGCGGCTAGGACTATACTAAATGCATATTCTTTACCTAGCTACTTGTGGGCGGAAGCGGTTAATACCGCTTGCTATATCCAAAATAGGGTGTTAATTCATATGTTTTTAGGAAAAACTCCATTTGAATTGTGGAATGGTACAATTCTAACAATTCATTATTTTAAGATTTTTGGATGTAAAGTTTATATCTTAAATACCAAAGACAATCTAAGTAAATTTGAGTCCAAAGCGGATGAGGGAATCCTAGTTGGATACTCATCCACTAGTGTAGGATATAGAGTTTATAATAAAAGGACTCAAAAGATTGAGGAATCTTCAAATGTCCAATTTGATGAAACTTCCAATACGTACCCTAGGAAATCCCCTATTGATGATGATATTAATAATGAAAATCAAGAAATTTCCCAACAATTTCAAGATTTAACCTTAGGGGGTAATGATCAAGGGGGAGGATTGAATCAAGGGGGAGTAAGAGGTGATTTCGATGATGAGCAAAGGATTGAGATTAATTATAATCAAACTCAAATTAATACACCTCCTAGAACCATAAGAGTTCATCAAAATCACCCCTTAGATCAAATTGTGGGTGAATTATCTCAAGGTGTTAGGACTAGATCATTTCATAGGGATCCCACTAGTCATATAGCTCTAATTTCTCAAATTGAGCCCAAAACAATCAAAGATGCATTACTTGATCCAGATTGGATCTTAGCAATGCAAGATGAATTGGCTCAATTTGAAAGAAGTCAAGTATGGGAGTTAGTTCCTAGACCTAATGAAAACACCATCATTACTACAAGATGGGTCTTTAGGAACAAACTAGATGACCAAGAGAATATTACTAGGAATAAGGCAAGATTAGTTGCAAGGGGCTTTAATCAAGTTAAAGGACTTGACTATGATGAAACATATGCCCCGGTTGCTAGGTTAGAGTCTATTAGGATAATATTAGGGTATGCCTCCTATATGGGTTTCAAACTCCATCAAATGGATGTTAAATTGGCATCCCGGGTTTGAGAATATGGACTATCCAAACCATGTATACAAGCTTAGGAAAGCTTTGTATGGTTTGAAACAAGCTCCCTAGGCTGGGTATGAAAGATTATCATCTTTCTTAATTTCTAAGGATTTTAAAAGGGGTAGTGTAGATCAAACTCTATTTATAAAGTCAACATCAAAGGACATCTTTGTAGCCCAAGTATATGTTGATGACATCATTTTTGGGTCAACAAATGATGAACTTCTTCAAGACTTTATTAAAAATATGGAAAAAGAGTTTGAAATGAGTCTAGTTGGGGAATTAAATTTCTTCCTAGGATTACAAGTCAAACAAACAAGTGAAGGAATTTATATTTATCAAACCAAATATGTTAAGGAAATGATTAAGAAATTTGGATTGAAAAATGCTAAAGTAGTTTCAACTCCAATGGCAACCAATACTAAAATAGATAGTGATAATGAAGGAAAACAAATTGATCTTACACTCTATAGGAGCATGATTGGTAGCCTTTTGTACTTAACCGCTAGTAGATCCGACATATTATTTGCAATTGGTATGTGTGCTAGGTATCAATCATGTGCAAAAGAATCTCATTTAGTTGTCGTTAAGAGAATCTTAAGATATATTAAAGGCACACTAAATGTAGGACTATGGTACCCTAGGACTATGTCTTTTGATTTGGTTGGGTACACCGATTCCAATTATGCCGGTTGCAAATTGGATCGGAAGAGTACTAGTGGTGGATGCCAATTCCTTGGGTCCTCCCTAGTTAGTTGGAGTAGTAGGAAGCAACCTTGTGTTGCCCTATCCACGATCGAGGCCGAGTATGTGGCTATGGGTGGTTGTGTAGCTCAACTACTATGGATGAAACATACCTTAGAAGATTATGAGCTATCTTACTTCAACATGAAAGTATTTTGTGATAATGTGAGCACCATAAACTTGACCAAAAATCCGATGCATCACTCTAGGACCAAGCACATTGAAGTGAAACATCACTTCATTAGAGATCATGTGGCTAAGGGGGACATTGAGCTTAATTACATTGAATCCAAATCCAACCTAGCCGACATATTTACCAAGGCTCTCCCCGAGGTAGAATTCTCATCACTTAGGAGAGAACTTGGAATGTGCTTGGTTGAATAAAGGTGTAGTTTTGCATGATCCTATAGAAATCCTAGGATTTATACCTTTAAGCATCTCACAAAACACCTAAGAAACCATGATTTTTGTATTGAGCCACTTAGACAACATATGAGATGTTAGGAAGATGCACTTGGTTCATCATGCTTGTTATGATGCATTACTATGGACCAAAGTGTCATCTAGAGACATTAATCCTTCATTGGACCAATCATTGGGAAAGCTTATACACAATTGATGTGCATATAGCTCCAAGAACATGATTGGAAATGTCAAATAAAACATATTTTAAACTATGTTTATCATATTTTGAAAAACAGTTTTCAAGTGAAACACAAAAGTGATACAAAGTTTGCAAAAACATTAGAACTTTTGTTAGTTTTCAAGTTTGTATCAATCTTTAAATATGGAAAACACATATTTTTCAAATTATTTTTCCTTGATAAAGTATGATTTCAGAAATATGTACACAAAATTTCATGATTTTTCGAGGTTTCTAGAATTTCTAATGCATTTTTGAAATTGGGTTGAAAAGGCTAAAATTCGGATTTCAGGCATAGCAGTCGACTGATACACTATTTTTTCTGAAAAATAGCTCCACTTTCTGATATTTAGTGTATCTTTGATGTCCTAAAACTGTAGCATGCTAATATTGAGTATAAACAAACCTTTGGGACTATTAATGCGGTGTTTTAGGGGGAGTTTTATAAAATATATCTTTTTCATCCCCAAAATTTACATTGTTGGTGCAAAGTTAGGATTTAATTTTCAAATTATTTGTTAGGCTTTTGCTCCACCTGTCTTTTACTCATCATAAACTATATCTTGGATTAAGGGGGAGCTAAATTTCAATTTTATACCTTAGTTCAAGATTACAACGCATTCAATTCTTTTATGAGATATATGATTTCTTCTCTTTTTGATGTATGTCAAAGGGGGAGAAGAAATGTTTAAGTTATAATTGGATATATGATTATGTGTGTATCTTTAAAAGACCTAACTTAAATGATTGTCAAACATCAAAAAGGGGGAGATTGTTGGTGCAACAAATGCCCCAAGCATTTATATGTTTTGATGTTTGGATAATCATCTAAGTTAGGCAACAATTTGTGATCTAATTGTGAACATGTTCAAGTGACAGGGAAATCCAAGTATGAAGACTTGGTAAAGGCAAAGTCCAAGTATGATCTTGGCAAGAAAAGTCCAAGGTAAAGGTTTGGCGGCATAAGACCAAGCATGTTGTCTTGGCGGCATTAAGTCCAAACGGACTTTGGCAAAGGAAGTCCAAAGGCAAGTCTTGGCAGCATAAGTCCAAGCATGTGGACTTGGCGGCGTAAAGTCCAAGCACGTTTTGGCAAAAGGAAACCCAAAGACATGACAAAACCGAAGGAAGCTCTTGGAAGCAAAGCGCAAAGGATGAACAAGTTGCGGACTCAGAGGGATCCTGGAGGCGCAAGGCTTAAGGAAGAGCTAGAAGGTTGGGTCTAGGTCTAGGGGGTGAAATCAAGTATGAATTATTCATACTTGATGAGTATCAGTTGACTAATACGATGTATCAGTCGACTAGTCAGGTGCTCGACTGAGTCAGGATGAAACCCTGACCATCAATGATGTTGCGATCGACCGCCAACAATGGCGGCCGACCGATCAATTTAAACACGGTACGCACGAGTCTCGAATGGAGTCTCACTCTCGGCTGTGATCACTGATCGATCACTCCATCACCGATCATGGAGGATCGATACCGATGAGAGTGTCGTTGAGGTAACGACTCAATCCCACAACCGCTATTCGTGGTCGTTAATCGCTGCCGACAATGATCGATGTTGTGCATCAGTCGACTGATGGTGCTCCAATGGGAAAATCAGCCCTCTCTCTATAAAAAGAGGGCTTGTGGAGGTTTTTAGGGTCAATGCTTATTCTCTGATAATACTCTCAAGCCTCCCCGATTTTTCAAAGCTTTCTAGTGATTCTAAATCTCCTTCTCCTCTCTAAGCTCCATCTACATCCTTTGTAAGAAGAGGAGTGTTGTAAAGAAAAGCTTCATAGTGATATTGATTAGGGTTGATCCACCTCAAGGATCACTGTGGAGTAGGAGCGCTATCTCCGAACGACGTAAAAGAATCGTGTTAGCATTGTTTTTCATTTGTGTTATTATTATTTTTGTTGTGCTTCCGCTACTCTTTTTGTAGAGACGAAAAACAAACTATTCACCCTCCCCCTCTAGCTTCCAATCGATCACCAACAGGGTTGTTGAGTGATATGCAAACCCTATTTGCAAAAATGGGGTGGGAAGAGATTATGGGAATAAGGCACCTAACCTACCCTAGGATAGTTCTAGAATTTTTTTAGTTCCTTAGAGGCGGAAGTTTTAACGGGTAGAGAAAGTGAGGAGGGTAGGATAACTTTTAGGCTTTTTAACATTGAGCATGAGTGGACTCTTCACCAATGGAACTCATGCTTTGGCTTGCTGAGTGGGGGAGAGAGAAGAACCCCTATTGGGTTCAACTCTCGGGTATGTTGGACCGAGTTGACGGGCGAGAATGCTTATGACCCTTCTAGGGCCAAAGCGTCGCGCCTCCAAAACTTCATTTTCCGATACCTCCACCGCATCATGGCCAGTACTATATCTGGTCATGGGGAGAGTGACGGTGTAGTTAGGGCTAGTGAGTTGCTTTGCCTCTGGGACATGCTACAAGAAAGGAGTAGCATCGATGTAGGGTCCCACTTCATCAGACACTTAGTGAAGATGGGCGAACTAGCACGAGGAGAGATTAATGTGGGAGGCCTACTTACCCACATTTGTCATAGGATGGGGTACGATTACACTGCATTAGAGAATATAGAGGGGAGCCCTAGGATCGACCTAGGAGTGTGCATGGCCATGAAAATGATTGTGAGAGAAGGAGACTCCTTATGCTTTGTACGGAAAAATCTGACAGCCCTTAGGCTCCCCGACCCGGATCGTACCACCATCGTTATACGTGTCAACTGGCATTTGGACCTGATAGTGGAGTCCCCTCCACATGAGGGACCATCCACATCGGCGCCCATCTCTCCACCTTTATATCACTCTCCCTCTAGTCCACATGTTTGTTGGTGCAGTGAGGCACCGAAATCGAACCTGTGTTTTGATTATAGCAAAGACACAAAGTTAAGTCTATTTTGTTTTCTCACGAGCTGAATCGAGTGTGCAGAAGATTGATATAGCTGGAGCTGAAGGCTAGCGACACCCGGAGAAAGCCGCGGTGGTCGAGCGACACTCGAGTGATTTCGGAGGGAGCCGAAGGAATCGAGTGGAAGGCCGGAAGCAAAAGCAACACGTAAGCATCGAGGTAAGCTCGAGTGTGCGAGAGTAAGTAAGGTCGTATCCTCTTTACGGGGATGATCTTAAGCGTAGATCCGACCAAAGACTTCTTATAGATGGTCTAGGTCGAGATCGGATGGTCGACGACCATCGAAATTATGTTTTTGTTGTGCTAACTTTGACTAAGGTCAGCAATCGATCGATGTCGCCATCAGTCGATGATGGTCAATGATCGATTCGAGGAGTCAGGATTATCACCAAATTTCAAGGAAGATGTGCTCAAATTTGATTGGCTAGGGTTCCTCTCGAAAAGGGGCTCAAAGGCTATAAAAGGAGGGCCAAACCTAGGGTTTCATCAACAATTCTAAGCCTCCAAAAAGTCTCCGCAAAGCTACAATTCTCCGACAACAAAGTCCTTCCTTCCGACGTCTAGGTTTAATTTTTCTTATTTGTCTTTGTACGTCGGTAATATTTTGTTATCAGTTGTTCATCTACTTTTCGGAGCTTTTATCATATACGAGGAGAGGGGGATTGTCCCTCTACCTTAAAGTTTTTTTGTATCGATTAACTCCTACCTCCAACGAGGAGGAGTTCCTTTAGTGCTTCTGCCCTCCGTACGTGGTCAAGGACCACTAGGGCCTTGGAGTAGTAGCCTTCGGCTACGAACCAAGTAAAACCCTTGTGTCGATTGTCTCTTTTATTTTATATTTACATTTCTGCTGCAATTAATTTATTTTCTCTAGAGTTTTAACGAACGAAAGTTAAAGAAAAGGTTTTTCGCTATTCACCCCCCCCCCCTCTAGCGAACCGCATCGATCCAACAATTGGTATCAGAGCCGGGGGCGCTTAGATTTGGTGAAACCACCAATCTAACATTTTTTTTACAGATTTGTTTTTCGTTCATTTAAATTTTTCTCCCGCACTACTAATCCAAGACGAAGTCTTGGTACTCTTCGTTTGATTTTGTTTTGCAAGTATTCGCTTTTGGAGTAGCCGACGGTCAAACGGGCATAACTTTTTGTACAAGTTGACCCACGACACGGTCTACCTACCAAATCGAAGCCCTCGTAGAGATCTACACTTCTTATAGGGGTTTACCCCCGTAACAAGTTGTTTTCTTCCTCAAAAATCGACGTTTAGTAGCCTTTCGGGGACATCGAAGGTTGTGAGTACTTACTTTTTATTTAGTTTCTCATTTCTTTGATTAACTTTCTATTTTTCGTTTGTTTCTTTTTATTTCTCACACTACTAATCCAAGACGCAAGTCTTGGTACTTTCGTGTGTTTTTTTTCGTTGCTAGGTCTTCTTTTTAGTCTCCTTGTTTTTTGTTCTAATGGCCCATCTCGAGGGTTTTAGCACCGTCCGACCTCCGTTTTACAACGGAGATGATTTCCGTTACTGGAAAGGTTGGATGGAATGCTTTCTCAAAACCCAAATCGAGATGTGGATCATAATCCAAACGGGTTTCACACTTCCGACTAATGAAGTGGGTGACTCCTTGGATTATGATCAATGGACCGTTGCAACAAAACGACAAGTCGAAGCCGATGCCAAGGCAACACAAATACTCCAATGCGGCTTGTCCAAGGAGGAGCTAAATCGTGTCGGCCCCTTCATAAGCGCAAAGGATCTTTGGACAAAGCTAATCGAGTTACACGAAGGATCGGATCAAGCTAAGGTTTGCAAACGTGATTTGTTATTCAATAAATTGTACACACTAAAAATGCATGAACACGAGTCCGCGACGCAACTCCACGCCCGTGTCCAAGACATAGTCAACAACCTACACGCAATCGGGCAAAAGGTCGAAAACCGCAACCTTATTAGGTATGTCCTAAACTCTTTTCCGAGGACTACCTTCTGGGCATCCATGGTTGATGCCTATAAGGTCTCTAAGGACCTTTCTAAACTTAGATTAGATGAACTCTTTTCGGATTTTGAATTGCATGAGCAGTCCAACTCGGAACCCGAGAGGGGTATAGCCTTGTTTGCAGGTTCAAAGAAGAAGAAAATCGCAAGCAAGCCACCACCACCTGAGGAGGAAGATGAGTCCGAAGAAGAAGTTGACCCGGAATTGACTGCCGAACTAATGAACCTAGCTCGAAGGATAGCCAAGGGACGAAAGCGAACCACAACTCGACCCAACCAAGGTAAGCCTAAAAGTTATAATATTAGGTGTTATGAGTGTAACAGGTTTGGACATATAAAGTCCGAGTGCCCCAAGCTCAACCACCAAGCACTTAAGCACAAGAAGGCCCTCAACGCGACATGGGAAGAAGCATCATCCGAAGAAGACGAAGACCACGTCTTCATGGCGAAATCAATTGAGTCAGACACGGAGACCGGACTTGAGTCAGAACCTGAGGATGACTCGGACTACGAAGCTACCTTCAAGTCAAGCCACGGATACGCATCCGGTTCAAAAGATACCCTTAAGGTGAGTCGAACTTTATTTAATACTTTACATAATACGGTTAGGTTTTTGTCTAGGAAGTTAGCTAAGTCCGAGTCCAAGGTTGAGACCCTTGTTGAGGAGGTTAAACTCCTCAAACACGAGGTCTCCCTAACCTCTTCGACTAGTCGAGTTCAAGAGAAGGACTCAACTCGAGTTGAAAAGCTCGAAGTTGAGAACTCTCTCTTGAAAAGTCAAGTCAAAGATCTTAGGAACACGTTGGAAAGGTTCACTTCGGGATCCAAAGGACTTGACCTCCTACTTGGATCTCAAAGGGTCGTGTACAACAAGGCTGGACTCGGGTTTAACTCAAACACGACTAATAGGTCGTATATGTCGATTGTAAGTCGACATAAGAAACATGTCCAAGCATGGGTCCCTAAGAACTTTTTGATTTCAACTCTAGGATTCAACCCGTACTGGGTTCCCAAGGACCAAATCCACTATGTGGATAGACCGAACCGATTCAACGGTCTAGGGGGAGCCAGTACAAAACATGTTTGTGCTTTAACTTAGAAATTGCATGTTTTAACTTAGAATGTTTATGCTTTAACTTAGAAATTGCATGCTTTAACTTAGAAAGTTTGTACTTTAAAACTTGTGAACTCACTTAGAACAAAAACATAACCAACTAAAATTTTTCGAAAATATTGAGCCTCGGGGAGCCTCTTTTCAAAAACATAACCAACTAAAATTCTTCGAAAAGATTGAGCCTCGGGGAGCCTCTTTTCAAAAATAACTAGTTAGACGAGGAAATAATTTTAGGTAAGTCAAGTCATCATTTTCTTGAAAATGGCTTTGTCTAAGGAAGTGGTCAATGATCCGATAAAAGAAGGCCCCTGTGCCTCGCCACGACCTGGAAGCCATGATCTTGAAAAGGTAAACTTGATAAGCCTAGGGTTAAATCCAAATCTAACATAAAATTACTTGAACCTAAATCCACTTAATCAACTTAATTAGAAGTCATCTCAAAATAAACACATAAGTATAACATGCTTGATCATATAGACACAGGTGAGATGACCTAGGGTTAACAACTTACAACTAATTTTCTTAATAAAATCTAACATCCAATCCAACCACCTTGTGTGTAGGATCAATGGATGTTGGACTTGCTCGACACATGACCGGGGATCAACTCAAATTGTAAAGCCGATTCAAACGACAAGGATCGGTAGCCTTTGGGAATAACGGCAAGCTCAAAATCATCGGATCAGGTGATATTGAGCTTAACACGAATTTTGTTATTAAAAATGTATTACTTGTAGAGAATTTTGAATATAACTTACTTAGTGTAAGCCAATTGTGTGATAATAACTATAAGGTTATATTTCTAGAAAATGAATGCGTAATTAATACCAATGAAACCTCTAAAACAATTCTTAAAGGAACTAGAAATAACAACATTTATACGATCAACTTAACCAACTCCTCAACTAAGTGTCTTATGACACGGCAAGAGGAATCATGTTTGTGGCACCGACGACTCGGTCACTCGCACCCAAGACTCGTCCACAAGATGAGTCAGAGTGGCTTAGTCAGAGGCTTACCCAACCTCAACAATTTGGTTAATAAAATCTGTAATGCTTGTCAACAAGGAAAACAACCTAGGACACAAAACAAGTTAACTAACCAAGAACGAACCTCAAGTGTACTTGAGCTCCTGCATATGGATCTATTCGATTCACATGGAGCCAAGTCACTCAATAGAAGTCAATATTGCTTAGTCATAATTGACGACTACTCGAGTTTACATCGGGTTAGGTTCATCAAACATAAAAATGATACCCTAGATCAATTAATCAATCTATTCAAATTAATCGAGAATCAAAAAGACCTTAAGGTTAAAAGACTTAGAAGCGATCATGGTGGTGAATTCGAAAATCAAAGGTTCACCAACTTCTGTAACCTAAACGGATACCACCATGAATTCTCTTGCCCTAGGACCCCTCAACAAAATGGCCTAGTGGAGCGGAAAAACCGAACTCTACAAGAAGCCGCTAGGACCATGTTGAATGAATACGACCTACCCGATAGATTTTGGGCAAGGCGTTAAGACGACGGCTTGCTATGTCCAAAATAGGATCCTTATGGTAAAGAGGCACCTTAAGACCTCGTACGAGATTTATCACGATAAAATACCTAACATCAAGTACTTTAGGGTATTTGGGTGTAAGGTACATATCCTAAACACTAAGGATTACCTAGGGAAATTTACATCCAAAACCACCACCGGAATCTTTCTAGGATACTCGACTACAAGTAAAGCTTATAGAGTATATAACCACGACACCCTCAGAGTCGAGGAGACTATCAATGTAGTATTTGATGAAGGACATGAACCTACAAAACCCCCGGCAACCCCAATTAGCGAGCCGATTTATACTAGACCTAACTCTGATCCGGAGATCAGGTCTAGTGTTAATCCTAACCTAGGTCAACCTTGTTGGTGCAATCGGCCCAGGTCACGATTGACCAGGACTCGAGTTTGGCTCGAGTGATGTTTTGATGTGTTTTGATGTTTCGACAAAAACATATGACAATATAATTGTCATGGAAAGTCCAAGTTGGACACTTGGCAGTTGGGAAAGTCCAAGTCCTGAGTACTTGGCAAATGGAAAGTCCAACATGTGTTGGCAAGGAAAGTCCAAGCATGGGTCTTGGCAAATGGAAAGTCCAACATGAGTTGGCAAGGAAAGTCCAAGCATGGTCTTGGCATGGAAAGTCTAACATGGGTTAGCATTTGAAGTCCAAGGGGTTTAATCTTGGCGGCGTAAAGTCCAAGCGGAGTCTTGGCGGCGTAAGTCCAATGTGCCTTGTAGACAGTTAGCATGGCGTGGCGGAAGCACCTGAAGGCTAGCGCGATGAATGAACAAGTCATGGATGACTTGGAGGGATCCGAGAGGCGTGAGGCTGATGGAGGTGACTAGAAGGCTTAGGTCTAGGCTAAGGGTGGTCTAGCAAGTATAGGGGAATCATACTTGAGTTAAAACCTCATGTTGGTGACATGTGGCGATCGGTAGGACCGAGTCAACTAGGGTTTGCGGGTTGTAGCCTAGCGATCATTGCCATAGGTTGCGATCGATGATGGCTCAGCGATCGATCGTGTGATTAGTCGGTGCTGAATTCGACCTGAGAATGGAGTCGAGACTGATTGGTCGAGTGAGGACTCCATCGATCGGCCCGATGGTCACAATCAGTCGACTGATGGTAGTTCCGTTGGACTTATCCAACGTGGAACTAGCCGTTGTCTCACGACAACAGTGGCATCAGTCGACTGATGGTCTCGATCAGTCGACTGATAGACTTTTTCCAGCACATGTTGAAGCTATATATGGAGCTCGTGATGGAGGAAAAAGCAACCGGTTCTTGAGGGCTATTGGGGCGATTTGTTGGTGCAAATCAGGTCTCCATGTGCAAGCAAGCAACCAAGCATTCAAGCAATCAAAACAAGTGTCGTAAAGTCTTTTTCTTTACTTGTATTTCATATTTACATTGTATATTGCTTGTATTTCGTTCTTACTGTTGTAAGATCTATTGTAAGGGGTTTCTCCGCCTCCGACTTGTGTCGAGAAGGAGTGTTTATCATTAGTGAGTGCGTGTGCATCACTAGGGCTCTTTAGAGCTCGATCCGTGGAGTAGGAACCGTGCGGTTCCGAACCACGTTATATCATTGTGTTAGCTTGTTGTCTATTTCGTTATCGCTTTTATTATTTCTATTTCCGCTGCGCACTAACGAAATTGTAGACACAAACACGAGCGAATTTCATCTACGCTATTCACCCCCCCTCTAGCTATTCCAACGATTCCTAACAAACCTAGTCACTCTATTGATCAAGTGATAGATGACTCCAACCAAACTAGTGTTCAACCAAGTCACCCCATTGATCAAGCATTAGGTGACACAAACCCAACCCAATCTAGGATTCAGACTAACCACCCTATCGATCAAGTAATAGGAGATCCTAATCTAGGAGTTCGAACTAGAGCATCCTATAGGAACCTTAGTCAAATTTCCTTAATTTCAAAGATAGAACCCAAATCAATTGAACAAGCTCTTCTTGATCCCGATTGGATTATTGCAATGCAAGAAGAGCTAGCTCAATTTACTAGGAATGAAGTGTGGGAATTAGTACCATCACCTAAAGACAAAACGATAATTGGAACAAGGTGGGTGTTTCGAAACAAGCTTGATGATAAAGGTGAAGTAGTTAGAAACAAGGCTAGGTTAGTCGCCAAAGGATTTAGCCAAGTCGAAGGCTTAGATTACGACGAAACCTATGCCCCAGTAGCTAGACTCGAATCCATTCGAATGTTGCTAGCTTATGCCGCACATCGAGGATTTAAGCTGTTTCAAATGGATGTTAAGTCGGCATTCCTAAATGGATACATTAAAGAAGAAGTTTATGTTAGCCAACCCCTCGGATTCGAAAATCTAGATAAACCCGGCCATGTTCTAAAACTTAAGAAAGCTCTCTATGGACTTAAACAAGCTCCTCAAGCTTGGTACGAGAGACTTTCAATCCATCTTAAGTCAAAAGGGTTTAACAAAGGCTTAGTTGACCAAACTCTCTTCGTAAAAACCTTAGGTAAAGAAATATTCATAGCTCAAATTTATGTAGACGATATAGTTTTTGGAACCTCTCACTCAGCCTTACTAAACGAGTTCGTTTCACTCATGGAAAGTGAGTTCGAAATGAACTTGGTAGGCGAGTTAAGTTTCTTTTTAGGTCTACAAATTAAACAAACTAAGGATGGTATATACCTATATCAACAAAAATACACTAAGGAGTTAATTAAAAGATTTGGAATGCAAGACGCTAAGATAATGAACACCCCAATGGCGATTAATGTTAACATAGGAGAAGACCTAGAAAGTAAGTCCATTGACTTAAAATACTATAGGAGTGTAATAGGGAGTCTTCTGTACTTAACTGCAAGCCGACCTGATATCTTATTTGCAGTAAGTATGTGCGCCAGATTTCAAACCTGTGCCAAGGAGTCTCACCTAACCCTAGTTAAGCGTATCCTTAGATATCTAAAGGGTACACTTAATGTCGGTATTTGGTATCCTAGATCTACCGAGTTCGAACTAATCGGCTACTCCGATTCGGATTATGCCGGTAGTAAACTCGATGAAAGAGCACGAGTGGTTGTTGTCAACTACTCCGAGTCTAGTGAGTTGGTGCGAGGAAGCAACATTGTGTTGCCTTGTCTACCACCGAAGCCGAATACATCGCGATGGGTGAGTGTGTCACTCAGCTTCTTTGGATGAAGCACACCCTCCACGACTTTAAGTTAGACTTTACGAATACTAAACTTCACGTAGATAACATTAGTTCAATTAATCTTACAAAGAATCCAATATGTCACTCTAGGACCAAACATATAGAAGTCAAACACCATTTCATTCGAGAACATGTGGCCAACGGAGCCATACAACTCGAGTACGTCGAATCGAAATCTAACCTAGCAGACCTATTTACTAAACCCCTACCCGAAGCCGAATTTAGTCTATTAAGACGAAAATTGGGCATGTGCGTAATAGAATAAGAACTTGCAAACTATATTTTCTTACTACTATTTCTTATTTTTCATTTTGATGGAACTAGCATAGGACATACCTTAGATAACATGCACCTATAGATTTAAGGAGCCAGTACATCTCACAACACATAGGACTAATGTGTTTGTGTACTTAGCCACGTAGATGGGCGTGAGATGTTAGGACCCTACTCCAGGTTCCAAGATGTAGATCAAGTGCGTCAATATGAACCTCGGAGTATAAATATGCAACTAATATTAACCAACTCTAATCAGGACTTGTTGATAATATCATTTCAATCAAGTCAAACTAGAGTTGAACATTTAGATGAATTATTTTCACATACTATTTTTAAAATCATCATGCTTGGACTTAGGGTTTTCTTAAACCCCCCCCCCCACTTTTTCCTTGATTTATGTCAAAAGGGGGAGAAAAGGGCCAAAGTTAAGGTTCAAGAAAAGGCCAAAGTTCAATTTCAAATTTTTGAAATTGATAACTTAACTTAAAACTTTGATTCTGGCCTAAGTTAAGGGGGAGGAAGGTTTAGGTTTCAACTCTTCGGAATTGAAAACTTTAAAGGCCCAAGTTAAGAAATCAAAAGTTAAACCTTTTGAATAATTAACCTTTTGACTTAACTTTTGATTACTTAACTTGCACTTATTTTTGACTCTAAGAAGCCTAAGTTAAGTAATGCCATTTACTTAACTCATTATCTTTTGTGTTTGGAGAACTAAAAGTCTTTTTCAAGTACTCACCCTCGGTCAAGGGGGAGGGTTCCTCTAAGGGGAGAACTTGAGAAATATTTTTACTACTCCTACTTTTGCTTCTTGTCTTTACTGTTTCATGCACTTAATTTCCTTAACTTTGTGTGTTTTTGCCATATATCAAAAAGGGGGAGATTGTTGGTGCAGTGAGGCACCGAAATCGAACCTGTGTTTTGATTATAGCAAAGACACAAAGTTAAGTCTATTTTGTTTTCTCACGAGATGAATCGAGTGTGCAGAAGATTGATATAGCTGGAGCTGAAGGCTAGCGACACCCGGAGAAAGCCGCGGTGGTCGAGCGACACTCGAGTGATTTCGGAGGGAGCCGAAGGAATCGAGTGGAAGGCCGGAAGCAAAAGCAACACGTAAGCATCGAGGTAAGCTCGAGTGTGCGAGAGTAAGTAAGGTCGTATCCTCTTTACGGGGATGATCTTAAGCGTAGATCCGACCAAAGACTTCTTATAGATGGTCTAGGTCGAGATCGGATGGTCGACGACCATCGAAATTATGTTTTTGTTGTGCTAACTTTGACTTGCAGCAAGCATCAGTCGACTGCCAGCTTGGAGGACTCGACTGCCGTCAAAGATCATGCGAAGGTCGAATCGATCGATCGCCATCAGTCGACTGATGATGGCCATCAGTCGACTGATGGTCAATGATCAGATTCGAGGAGTCAAGGATTATCACCAAATTTCAAGGGAAGATGTGCTCAAATTTGATTGGCTAGGGTTCCTCTCGAAAAGGGGCTCAAAGGCTATAAAAGGAGGGCCAAACCTAGGGTTTCATCAACAATTCTAAGCCTCCAAAAAGTCTCCGCAAAGCTACAATTCTCCGACAACGAAGTCCTTCCTTCCGACGTCTAGGTTTAATTTTTCTTATTTATCTTTGTACGTCGGTATTATTTTGTTATCAGTTGTTCATCTACTTTTCGGAGCTTTTATCGTATACGAGGAGAGGGGGATTGTCCCTCTACCTTAAAGTTTTTTTGTATCGATTAACTCCTACCTCCAACGAGGAGGAGTTCCTTTAGTGCTTCTGCCCTCCGTACGTGGTCAAGGACCACTAGGGCCTTGGAGTAGTAGCCTTCGGCTACGAACCAAGTAAAACCCTTGTGTCGATTGTCTCTTTTATTTTATATTTACATTTCCGCTGCAATTAATTTATTTTCTCTAGAGTTTTAACGAACGAAAGTTAAAGAAAAGGTTTTTCGCTATTCACCCCCCCCTCTAGCGAACCGCATCAATCCAACAATGTTCATAGGAGCCCACCTAGTCCACGCCGACATGAGTCTGCACCTGCACCACCACCTTTTTCTACTTTTGAGCAGGATGCAGGTATGTCGGCTTATGATTTCTCAGAGTTTCGATCGCTCCTTGACGATATTTACACTGAGTAGTAGGAGCAGAGCGCCTACCAGCAGGCAGAGTTCCAGGTATTCCGGGAGCATTTCCAGCGGGCTGAGGAGTTCTATGACGAGGCCTGCATATACTTCCAAGAGGAGGTTGCTCATCGCCAGGATGAAGCCGCCTACCGCAGGGAGATGCGACAACACATACATGCCCAGCAGTCGCATTGGGCTAGGGAGGAGGAGCACCGAGCAGCCTCTGCATCCACCAGCTCCCAAATCGACCACATGTACATGTGGCATCAGCGGTTCAACAACAGGTTCTCCCAGGATCCAAAGATGCCGAGACTCCCAGACTTTCCACCTCGTTCACCATACTAGAGGCATATTTTCATTTAAGTCTGGGGGACCCCAAAGTTTGTTTTGTTTTGTTTCCTAGCAGTGGTTTCTTTTTTTTAGTATTTTCACTCATTTATTCATGCATGGGTGGTTGAGTTTCTTTCAGTACTTAAATTTTGTTATCTGTAAAGCTACCTCAGTAGTATTTTTGAAAGTTGCTTGCATGAGTTGTTCCCATAGGTAACTTAACTTCATTTATCTCGTGGTATTTTATTGTATTCGCTCTATTGAATGTTCTAGACTTACACTGGTTAGTTTTATTTTTACACTTACACATGTCGAACGTTCTGAAAGGGAGAACCTAGTACATAACAAGTTATGATTCATCTCAGTAGTCTAGTACTTTGGAATCCATAGATGACTCTAGGTTTAGCATTTTAGTTACTGGAGATGCTCGGATTGTGTAAGCCCATTCGGAAAAATTAAAATCCCAGTGAGCTGACAAATAAAAGAGAGAAAAGAAAAGAGAAATAAAAAAAGAAATGAAAAAAAAAAGAGAGAGAAGATTATGAGGGATAAAAAACAGTTGTCGTAGGTGGAAATGGCTAAGTGCCCCTTTGAGACCGAGTTAGATTACTGAGAAAACACATATCAATTTCTCTCAATACCGAGCATGCCTTTGAGACTTTATGCTAGACCTAGGGAACGACCCTCGCTTTGGGCAGGTAAGTGCCTAAGAGTCGGAAACCTTAGGAAAGCTATGGGATAACGACTTAATTCACTATGGAATGGGCATCCCCTAAGAATGATTCGCCTAGCACGAGCACGAGGAGCTAACTTAGTGAATTTCTAGGACATATTTATTTTGCTTTGATTGTAAATACCACTTGATAAATTTCGTTAACATGCTAAGTATGGAACAAAATCTTTTTAATTTTCATAGCACTGAGGTTTGCTTGAGGACAAGCAAAGATTTAAGTCTGGGGGAAGTGATGTGAGCGAAACATATAGGGTTTTAAGGAGTAGTTTTCACTCACATCTCATTACATTTTATGTTAGTTTCATGCATATGTCACTTTATTTTGCATGCATTTCCTATTTTCTGGTTCAGAGGTCTGCTCTTTGTACTTTTGTGTGCAGGATAGCATTTCGGGGGAAAAAGGCGCACTTTCGGAGCAAAAGAAGGACATTTTTGCAGCTAGACGCAGAATGGGACACGGTCAGGGCGTGTGGCTACACACGACCGTGTCAAATGGGTGAGATCAGCCACCCCAGGGCCACACATGGCCTAGCCATGTGTTTCCACACGGCCGTGTGGCGGCCCGCCATATTTGCGCGACTAGGGTTTTTCCGGATTTTGCAGTGGTCCGAGGTAATGTCTATATAAGGATGGCTCCGGCCAAACCCTAGGGGGGAGGTACGATGGCTAGGACGACATGCTGAAGCCCTAAAAAGCTTCGGGATCTCGCAACGGGGAGGAGGAACACCGCCGGAGGTCCACGCCTTGCACTTCAACGCTGGAGAGAAGACCACGAAAGCATTGTAATTCTTTTTTCCTGCATTTTATTCCTTAGGTATTCGAACATAGACATGCTTTGTGATTCTTCCTTCATATACTTGGAGTAGTACTTTTGATTCTAGGATTAGGGAGTAGCTTGTGTACACATTACAATGTTGGTTCATGTTAAATTCTGCCTTTGAATTTGATTTGACAATTGGTAGTTGTTTTTTACTATATCTATGCGTGTTTGGCTTTCTATCTGCTATGCTTAGGCGATATGAGGGGTGACAGCCCTCGTATCTAAGATTTAGGGGGATTTTATGCAAGGAACCTAGGGGTAAACCTGATCCCTTGTAACTGTGGGTAGAAGGGTACGATGGAATCGGAAACGGTTCATCGTAGGGATTGATTTGGCATCCTCGTACCGTCTATCCCGTCCTTTTAGGTGAAGATAGCTTTCGGTAGATGCGGCGGCTCTGCGGGAGAGTGTATGATGTCCCTTCCACAAAACCATAGTTAAACATCTAAACAATGCCAATTGATAATATTGTTTTGTGATACACAAGCGAAACTGAAGTCCTAGAATCACCTTTGAAGACCTCGACACACTACCTTCCTCCTCCGTGTGACACTGTATAGAGTAAAGTCCACCGACAGCCCTCACCCATCGAAACCTCTTAGAGTTACATCTGAATAATTACAACCACTGAATATATTGATATTCGAATCCCAGCCCCTGTTGGATCGATAATCTTTATTACTTGATGACATCCGAGCACTTGCGGGCATTGAGCGTGAGCGTATGCTTTGAGTCCTCGACGGTCTCCGTCGTGAGATTTGAGGTCGTGTTCGTGTGCATCAATGCTTTAGAGGAAGGAAGCAAACAAAGGGCAAAGGAGGATCTTCAAATGTAGGGGGAGCTAAGGCAAACCCTAAGGTAAATTTAAATTATGCTCCTTCTTTAATTAATAGTCAAAAGCATGCTAGAATTAATTTTAATACTCTTGCTATTGTTCATAATCATGAAAGGCATGCTAAAAATAGGTCTTATTGCTTAGGTGCAAAATCTTGCAATATTAGGGTTATTGGTAAATTGAGAACAAATAACCCTAAAACAATTCTACCTAGGGCAACTATTAGGAAGGTAGAGGATCATTTAGGCATTAACTCTAAGAAGGGTATGGATATAGCTAAAAGAAAGAATCTTTCCCAAAGAAAGAATGAAAATTCCAATTTGGGAAAATTAGAGTTAGAGAATGAATCCTTGAGGCCAAGGCTTGAGAAGTTAGAGAAGACCCTTAAAAATATGACAAATCCAATCAAGGGGTCTATGAGTCAAAGTTTAAGTGTTAGGAGGCAAGAGCCTTCCAAGGATAGAAAAGGTTTGGGTCACAAACCTAAGTCCAAGGAAGTCATGCCAACCTACCACAATGTTACATTTGACTATGGAACAAGTTCTAGGTCTAGGAAAATCAAGGTTACTAGGGAAGTTATCCCTAAGGCTAACCATGGTAGGTGCCTAATGCCCAAGGTTTCCATGAAACCTAAGAAAACCACTAAGAAGGTCACAAAGGAAGTTATCCCTAGAGTTGACCTAGGCAAGACCAAATTGACCAAGGCTTCCAAGCCTAAAAGGGTAATTAGAAAGGTAATAAGGGAGGATATCCCTAGTGAGTACCTAGTAAACCCAAGGATCTCCAATAGATATTGGGTTCCTAGGAGCATAATTCCATCACACAAAATGGGTTAGGTTGTGTCAACCTTGAATGGATGAGTAGTTAACCTAACCATAGCAAAGTTGACACTTTAGTTCATTTCCAAGGTATTGGGATACTTTGGAAATAAGTTTGGATTTATATCCCAAAATATTTTAGGGTGTGCCAATAGAATTTGAGAAGTATGGAAAATTGATCGAAATTAGCACAATTAGATTTAGAGGTCATGGTGTGTCATTTTGAGTTTTTGGCACACTTGGGAGATTGATCTATCAAGGCAAAATTATCTTAGTTTTTAGAAAATGGAAATTGGACCTAACACTTAGGTATTATATACCTTTATATGTTATACACTTGCCATACTTCATATGCCTTATCATATGTCTGCATGAAAAGTGTGTTTATGAAGTATTACATCTCACAAGATTATAGGGTTCACCTTGATTGTGTATTTCAAACATCTAGAAAGGATGAGATGCTAGGAATAAAATCTTTGGATGTTAATGATTATAAAAATAGAATAAAAATATCAAAACACATTAATAAATGCACAAATACAAGCATAATACTGATATAATCGTTCCACATACATAAACACACTAAAGTGAAACAAAAATTACATGAACAAATCAAATCCAGCTAAGTAATCAGGGATCAGTTGACTACTTTAGTTAAGCAGTCGATTGCCATTACTATAGCTTGGCCAGAAAGTTCAGCAGTCGATTGCCGAACCATAGCATGTTAGTGCATATAAGATCCACATATCTCCACAATGGTATGATATTGTCCACTTTGGGCCCAAGCCCTCATGGTTTTGTTTTTGGGCTTTACCCAAAAGGCCTCATGCCAATGGAGATATCTTTTTTCTTATAAGCACATGATCTTTTCCATGTCTTACCAATGTGGGACTTTGATTGTATTCCCCATACTCCCAACAATCCCCCCCTCAAACGAAGGACCAGGGCCCCCCCTCAAGCCTATCCCTCCTCGAAGGATTTTCTCTGCTTGATGTCCGATCTTCAACCCACCAGGACTTCCTGTCAGTTGTTCGGTCCCCCCGACCCAACTAGACTTCCTTCCTGATGTCTGGTTCTCTTGATCCGGACGTGGGAGCTCAACTTCCTTCGTTCGAGGTTCATGGCTTGACATGGACCATGGCTCTGATACCAATTGTTAGTGCTTATAAGCTCCACATATCTCCACAATGACATGATATTGTCCACTTTGGGCCTAAGCCCTCATGGTTTTATTTTTGGGCTTTACCCAAAAGGCCTCATACCAATGGAGATATCTTTTCATCTTATAAGCACATGATCTTTTCCATGTCTTACCAATGTGGGACTTTGATTGTATTCCCAATACTCCAACATAGCAATCGACTGCTAGTGTCGTGACATGATCACAGAACCTCGAGCAGTCGATTGCTTTGGCCTATCAGTCGATTGATCACCTCAATTTTATAACCTGACCCACTAGGGCTCGATTTCTTCACGCGATCATTTCCTCCGACGTCATCACCTTCTTCCTTGTTTGAGTGCTCACCGATGATTCCAGCCCTTGGTAATCCCTAGTTCTTGAAACCTAACCTGTTTTACCCTATTTATGTCTCCCTATCATGCTAATGGATGTCTCTTTCACTCCCTATCTTCTTCTTCTGCATGAGATAGGGTTCCGGCCATCTTTCACTGTGCTCCTCCAACAATTTCCTCCAACCAACTTCTACAAACGAACACTAGCCCATGGCGCCTAAGTAACGATTTTGCCTAAACCCTAATTTGTTTTTCTTGTTGTTTTCTTCTTGTAATGTCATGATCTAATTATTTCTTTATGCATTCGTTCATGTTCATTCATTACATTTATATAGACAAAAACGTAGGACAAAGCCTGGTGAAGGATCCAGGCTCCATCACGATCATACCAGCCCATGCTTGTGAGATATTTGAATGAGTCATTTTTTCGGTCCTGCAGTGGGGATGTCATCTAAGTCATAATGCATTGCCAATTAATGAAATTAGTTTTTTACATGTATCCAGTTAATATTGACCTACTCAAGGAGTTTTACTCCAATCTTAGGAGAGTTGGCGATTGTCTGATATACTCCACTCGTGTTGCAAAATGCAATTTAGAGTTCACTCCTGCGATCCTACAGGAGTTTTTGGAGTGTTGACCATCTGACGACACCTTCATTTTTTATCCTACTCTAGATGAGCCTTTTCCAGCCCCATTTGATCATGTCTCTCTAGAGTCCATGCATGAGTTCTTTCATCGACCTCGTCCTTTGGGTCAAAATCACTTTTCAATCAATGTTTTATCTACTCCTGATAATGTGCTTTATAAAGTCATTGTTGGATGTCTTTTACCCATTGTGACTCGGGGTCAGGCCAAGATTCATCCTCCCCATCTATTTCTGATATATGCAATGTGTAATTTATTAGATATCAATCTTGCATTGAATATTTTCCATTGCATAGTCCATTTTGTGTCCCCTATCCAAGGGAAGATTCATATGTCATTTGGTCATATCATCACTGCATGATTAGCATCTAGGGGCATAAATGTCTCCAGGGGTACCTTGAGAACATTATCTGACTCCTATGATCGCATCACCATGAGACATTTTGCACTAGTCGACATACGGACAGGCCCCGAGAGGATGGAGGGGCCAAATCAGCCTTAGCCAGCTGGGGAGCATGGAGAGCAATCTGCGGCAAAGGATGTCCCTGTGTTTCTTGATGTACCTATTAGTTATATGTGAGAGGTGTCCTAAGGCAATCGCCTTATAGTTGTACCATTTATTTTATAAATGAATATTCACTATTTGAGTGTACATATTTTCTTGTATTTGATTGGATTTTAAACTCATTTACTGAATGTCCGCAATAAGATTCACAGCATGAGAGAATTTGTAATTGGATCACAACTAGTGAGTATCTCTACATGTGTAATTGTGATGTATTGGAATTATCCCTAGTCGATGAATTGATTCATTCGGACGCCATCAATTCTGTTGAGACTAGCACAAGTTATACTCCTTGGTTTATCCAAGCAGCTATTTCTCACTAGCTAGAGACATTGGGATGTTTGGAGTTAACCATGGATGCTAGTTATGGTAACTAGTTCATTGGAGTGACCAACTATAAGACTTCATATGGTTCTCTGTATATATAGATATGTCAATGAAGTTCTTACTGCAGTTTAAGTGTGATGTTCCTTCAACTTGCGGTATTCAAGTCATCTTGGTCATGGAGACTTATTCTTTGACATATTGAGCAAGCATCTCCGGGAGATGTGAACTCGGGATGATTGGGTATAAGTCGAAGTGCCCGAAGATGTTTGAATAACCTACAAAGGATTCACCACTCCTTGCGAGGAGATGTATACCCTGTGGTAACTCGTCGGATTGTTACTAAAGTCTTTGGCCAAAGCATTACATGTTTAGAGTATGGTACTCTTGGATATATGTGCAGTAACTAGAATCCACGGGATGAGGAAGTGATACTTGGGCTAGGTATGACGTAGTCAACCTAGTGGGGACTGACACATAGACCATGTTCTGAACCAAGTGGGTATGAGATGAGTGAAGGGAACGGGGCATGATTCATTGTAGCTACTGAAAGGTTTCAGAAGTTGTTCTGGGGTCAACCGTTGATTTTCTAATTAATTGGAGATCATGATGTACTACTAGGTGCCACTCATGATCATTCTATAATTAATGGTTAATTATAGACGGCCAACATAAACCAGAAATCTATTTGGTCACACGCACTATGAGTGTTATCTAAAGGATTTAAAATGAGCTTGAGCATGGGATTCTCATATCGAGAGAGACTTGGTTTGGTTGGATCAAACAAAGACCGAACATGAAATTGTTTCAGTCACATTGGAAGCATGAATAGGTCGAGTCTTTTGAAGACATGATGGATGAACCAAATTGGTTTGGTTCTAATCCAATGGTGGAAAATAAACCAAAGGGGTTTGGTTTGTTTTAAACGAATGAACCAAAATTGATTTGGTTTATTTTAACTTGAAATAGACCAATGTGGTTTAGTTAATTTAACTTAAATTAATGGACTGGGTTAACGGGTTTTGGTTGTGAACCAATAACCGTTGAGAGAAGGTTTCTTGATGGTCAAGAAACACGTTCTCTATAAGTAAGAGGGTTGAGACAAATTTCATGGACGAGTTAAGGTTTGTGAAACCCTAGCCACCTTCCTCTCTTCCTCTCTTATGTCGCCGCCCACCATGGCCGCCACCTCCTCTTGTCGTCGGCCTTCCACCAGCCGACAGCCACCCTCCGGACTACAGCTCTAGCCGTTGGACATCCAACAGTCATAGCCATCATTGATTGGTCGACACATCCGAAAAATAAGTTTGTGAAACTTGTTTTGTGATCATCTCTCCATCACAACGTTTTCAATGCGAGTCTAGTATCTCTCGTCAAGGCGAGGCGCGTAGCTTGAGAAGCTATCCCGATGATACGGCATGGACTCAGATATAGGTGAAACTTGCGAGGGTCACTAAGGTTGATGCCCTTTCCTCTAGGTGTTATTCGTCAGGTATACCTAGTGTAATTTTCTTATTGCAAAATTTTAAATGTATGATTATGTCTACACTATTGTATCCTACATGCATGTGGTGTATGTGATGTAATAAAATAATTTATTACCATTTTTATTTGCTTTCATTGTGCATGTTTACAAAACATGTTCGAACACATACCCACGTCAATGCCCTAGAAACCCAACAATACCAGCAGAGGGTCTCTCTGCTCGTGTTGCATGACTGGAGGCCAGACTCAAGGACTACCATGAGGAGATTGACACCCGCTTTGAGGATCTCAGCTTAGAGCAGCCCTCCATGGCTTATCAGGTGTCTTCCATGGATCAGCAATTGGGTCAGATGGAGCAGCGTCAGCTCGAGATGTTCGAGATCATGCGGAGTTAAACGCTGAGTCAGCAGCCTCCACCTCCTCCACCACCTCCGGCCGATGATTCTAGTGGATGGTAGTTAGGACTATGTATTTTTTCCTTTTATTTTCATAGTGAGGCTGAGTGTCTAGACATTTGTCGTTTGCTTGTAGGAATGACTTTAAGATAAATGAAATATTTTATTTTGAAAATTTGTGTGTCATTTCTCCTATTTGGTTGATGTGTGCTTATTACATGTGTTGATGTGTATGCTCATGTATTCCTATTATGTCATGTCATGACATCATATCTCATTTAATCATTTTAAATATCATGATAATGCTTAGATTTAATTTTAATGTCATGTGTGTATTTAGGTATATGTTGTATGTCATGACATCATGATTATTGATACATGCTTTATTTATGCTATCTTGTATGTCATAATCATCATTCATGCATTTAGGATTACTTAAAATTGATTTAAGGACAATGACATGAATTGAAGTCTCATGTATAAGAGAATCAAATAGAGTTGCCTAGAAAGATGCATGAGACCTTAGACTAAGAAGAACTAAAACCTGCATCTCACATTAATTTGATATATGTGTGTATTGATACACCCTAGACACATGTGAGATATTAGGAAATGAATTAAACTCATGTGCTTATTTAGTACATCATATTGAGTTTAGAACTCATTAAATGATAATGTTGAATCATGAGGAAAGCTAATGTACAAGTCATGTACATCTAGCCCATAGTCCATGGTTCAAAATAGGTTTTCAAAAAATATTTTAAAATCATTTTAGAAAATCTTTGTGAAGTTTGTCTTTTAATAGCAATCACCATTGAAGAAATTGATACAAAGTAGGTCAAAAATATTGAAAGTTTCAATGATTTTGAACTTTGTATCAATCTCTCATTTTAATGGGTATTTTATTTTAAAATTATTTTTCACCCATTGTGTTTCATGTAAGTAATATACGTATGAATTTTCAAAAATTTTCAAAATACATATTTTTACTTATGCTTTTTTAAAAATTCATTTTTGAAAATTTGATTTTTGAAAATCAGTGAGCAATCGACTGTTGCAGTATGGCAGTCGACTGATGCTACTAGCAGTTGACTGCTTGTCGATCAAGTCAACTGCTAAGTTGATTTCGGGTTAACAATATTTGTTTAGCCCATTTTCAACTATCCCTATGTACCCTAACTGCTTCTAACCCTAGGATATGCTTTAGAAAGCATTAAAATGATGAAATCCATTGAAAATGGATTAGGAGAGTTGTTTAGGGTGAGAATCAAATTTTAAGATGTGTGAAAGTTCAAGTTTGACCGTTTGCCTTTAATTTTGATAACTTAGTGTTCCTATAGGCTTAGGGACTATCCAAGGACATTGTTAATACAATGATCATGGGGGAGCAAGCTTTTAGGGGGAGGTTATTGTTGGGTTTCCGGCACTGCGGCGTGTGTGTGTTCGATCACGTTTCATAAACATGAACACAGCGGAAGCAATAAAAATAATAAATTTACATTTATTACAACACACACAACACACGCATGCATATTACAACAAGTGTAGACATAACCGTAAATTTAAATTTGAAATAAAAGGAAATTTATCTACGTTATACCTTTCGTATGACGTGTAGCGGGAACGGCATCAACCGGAACGATCCTCGCTAGAATCGTCTCTATCCGTATCCACGCCGAGTTCCTCGGGATGACTTCGCTAAGCCACGAGCTTCATCTTCGTACGGGTTACTAGCCTCGTGTTGAAGACGACGTGATCGAGAGATGATCACGATCCGAATCCAAATTCGGATCCTAATACGAGTTCTCAAAACTCGCTTCTCCGGAGAGGTATTCGTCAACCAATTGACGAATCCTTCGTCCTCCACCTCAGAGGATTACCGGAGATCGAATCCCCGGTAAGTTATCCGCTATCAGAGCTCTAACCGTCGTCCAAACGACGCTCCGACGAGAGGAGAACAAGCTGTCCAGAAAACTGGACAGCTTTGGTGGAGGAGTAGGCGCCGGCCAAAACAAGGAAGCCAAGTGCTCACCTTTTCACCGAAGCCTAGGAAGATCACCGGAGGGTCACCGGAGGATCACCGGCTGAAGCTTGGACGCTGGCAAGGACTTGGACGGCGGCACAAAAGCTGGGCGGCAAAGGAGGTTGGACGGCAACTCCCTCAATGGGGTGGGCGGCAACTCCTTGCTAGGGGTTTATAGAGAACTAATTCTCTTAATAGTTATTGGATCATAACCATTAGGCCCGTTAAACCGCTCCATTAAGATAAGTTAAAATAAACCAAACCATGATGGTTTATTTTAAGTTAAAACGAACCGAACCAACTTTTGGTTCATTCGTTTAAAATAAACCAAACCCTTTGGTTTATTCTCCTCCATTGGATTAGAACCAAACCATTTTGGTTCATCCATTATGTCTTCATAAGACACGGCCCATCCACGCTTCCATTGCGACTGAAACGATTTCATGCTCGCTTCATGTTTGGTCCAACCAAACCTTGTTTCTCTCGGTCTGAGAATCCCATTCTCAAGCTCGTTTTAAATCCTTTGGATTACGTTCATTATGCGTGTCACCAAATAGGTTCTCGGTTTATGTTGGTCGTCTATAATTAACCATTAATTATAGAACGATCATGAGTGGCACCTAGTAGTACATCATGATCCCCAATTAACCGAAAAGATCAACGGTTGATCCAGAACTATTTCTGAAACCCTTCAGCAACTCGAATGATTCGTGCCCCATTCCCTTCACTCATCTTATACCCACTTGGTTAAGGACATGGTCTATAGTGTCAGTCCCCACTAGGCTGACTACGTCACACCTAGCCCAAGTATCATTTCCTCGTCCTACGGATTCTAGTTACTCCACATGTATCGAAGAGTACCTTACTCTAAACATGTAATGCTTTGGCCAAAGACTTTAGTAACAATCCGACGAGAGGCCATGGGTATACATCTCCTCGCAAGGAGTGGTGAATCCTTTATAGGCTATTCAAACACCTTCGATCATTTCAACTTATACCCAATCATCCCGGGTCCACATCTCCTCGGAGATGTTTGCTTAAGATGTCAAAGCATAAGTCTCCAAGATCAAGATGACTTGAATACCGCAAGTCAAAGGAACATCGCACTTAAGCCACAGTAAGAACTTCATTGACATATCTATATATGCAGAGAACCATATGAAGTCTTACGGCTCGTCACTCCAATGAACTAGTTACCATAACTAGCATCCACGATTAACTCCGGACATCACAATGTCTCCAGCCAGTGAGAATCAGCTGCTTGGATACACCAAGGAGTATACCTCGTGCTAGTCTCGACAGAATTGATGGTGTCCAAATCCATCAATTCATCAACTAGGGATAATTTCGATACATCACAATTACACATGTAGAGATACTCACTAGTTGTGATCCAATCACAAATTCTCTCATGCTGTGAATCGTATCGTGGACATTCAGTAAATGAGTTTAAGATCCAATCAAATACATAAAACATGTATACTCAAATAGTGAATATTCATTTATCATATAAATGGTTCATACATAAGGCGATTGCCTTAGGACATCTCTCATATATTACTAACAGACTCCCACTTAGCCTAATGCCAATTACTACGGTATCCAATACCATAAGCTCTAACATGACCCTCAAACTTATTTTGAGGTAATGCCTTAGTCAAAGGATTCGCTAAGTTCCTTTCAGTGGGAATTTTCTCGATTTGTATTTCGTTCCTACTGATGATCTCTCTGATAAGATGATAGCGGCGAAGCACATGTTTGGATCGTTGATGAGACCTTGGCTCTTTCGCCTATGCAATTGCTCCATTGTTGTCGCAGTAGACCGATATTGCTTCAACAATGGTCGGAATCACACCAAGTTCATAAACGAACTTCTTGTTCCAAACCGCTTCGCTGCAATGTATTCTGCCTCAGTGGTAGAATCCGCTACAGTGTCTTGTTTGGAACTTTTCCAACTCACTGCGCCCCCATTCAAGGTGAACACGTATCCAGACTGAGACCTGGAATCATCCTTGTCTGTCTGGAAGCTGGCATCCGTATACCCACGTATCACCATGTCCCCTTCTCCATATATTAGGAACACATCCTTAGTTCTTCTTAAGTACTTAAGGATCGTCTTAACAGCCACCCAATGATCCATTCCTGGATCAGACTGGTATCTGCTCGTGACACTCAGAGCATACGATACATCGGGCCTCGTACATAACATAGCATACATGATAGATCCTATTGCGGATGCATAGGGAATCTTACTCATGCAAATCCTCTCGTCTTCTATGTGCGGACACATAGACTTCGAAAGGTGTACCCCATGCCTGATGGGTAGGAAACCTTTCTTGGATTCCGACATGCTAAACCTCTTTGCTTTTCGGTCTATATATGTATGCTGAAGACCAACAAACCGTTTGATCTATCTCTATAGATCTTAATCCCGAGGATGTAGGTTGCTTCTCCCGAATCTTTCATGGAGAATGTCTTGGATAACCAAACCTTCGATGTAAGATTGAAATATCGTTTCTATAAGTAGTATGTCATCGACATACAATACTAGGAACACGATTGCCTCCCACTAACCTTCTTGTACACACAAGGTTAAATGCGGATTTTGTGAGAAATCAAACTTTTGATTGTCTCATCAAAATGGATATTCGAGCTGGATGCTTGCTTCAATCCATAAATGGACCGTCGCAATTTGCATACCTTGGTTTTATCAACCGATGTGAAACCCTCAGGCTGTATCATATACACGTCCTCGAGCAGGTTTCCATTAAGGAAAGTTGTTTTCACATCTATCTGCCATATCTCATAATCATAATGAGCCGCTATAGCCAGGAGCATCCGAATGGATTTAAGCATAGCTATAGGTGAATAGGTTTCGTCATAATCAACACCTTGTTTTTGACGATATCCTTTCACCATCAATCTAGCCTTATAGGTAATCACATTACCATCCATGTCGGTTTTCTTCTTGAAAACCCACTTGCACCCTATAGGCTTTATCCTTTCAGGTGGGTCAACCAAGTTCCAAACTTGGTTTTCATACATGGAATCCATTTCCGACTTCATGGCACCAAGCCATTTATCCCTTTCTGAACTTGTCAGCACTTCTTCATAACTGGTAGGCTCCTCATCATCAATGAGTAACACGTCGTTCGATTCACTTACGAGAAATCCATATCTCTCAGAAATATTGCGTGTTCTACCAGATCTACGAAGATATGGTGTTACAATAGGTCCAGCCGATTGCTCATCACTATGAGTTGTCGGCTGTTGTGCTTCACCAGGTATCTCATCAATATCTATTTGAGTCTCTCGAGCCTCCTCAAGCTCGACGACACTCCCACTATTTTCTTGCAAGAGAAACTCTTTCTCTAGAAACACAGCATGCCTTGAAACAAACACCTTTTGTTCCACAGGATGATAGAATTGGTAACCCCTTGTTTCCTTAGGGTATCCAATTAATAGACATTTATCAGACTTAGCATCCAATTTGTCTGATACTGTCCGCTTCACATAAGCAGGACAACCCCATATCTTCAAGTAAGATACATGAGGTTTCTTACTATTCCATATCTCATATGGAGTAGTTGAGACTACCTTGGTAGGCATTCTGTTTAACAAGTAAACAGCTGTCTAAAGTGCATAGCCCCAAAAGGACTTGGGAAGATTCGCATGATTCATCATTGACCTGACCATGTCCAACAAGGTCCGGTTACACCTCTCAGATACACCATTATGATGTGGTGTATATGGCGGAGTCCATTGAGACAATATGCCATTGTCTCTTAGATAATCAAGAAACTCTTGACTTAAGTATTCACCACCTCGATCCGATCGAAGTATTTTAATACTCTTGTCATGTTGTCTCTCTACTTCATTTTTGAATTCTTTGAACCTTTCAAAGGCTTCAGACTTGTGTTTCATCAAGAACACATACCCAAACCGTGAGTGATCATCGGTGAAGGTAATGAAGTAGTTATAGCCTCCTAAAGCTTGATTTGACATAGGTCCACATACATCAGTATGTATTAGACCTAGTAACTCTCCCACTCGTTCACCTTTTCCAGTAAAAGGTAACTTAGTCATCTTGCCTTTTAAGCATGATTCGCATGTATCGTATGAATCCAATTCAAACAATTCCAGAATTCCACATTTGTGTAATTCGGACATGCGTTTCTTGCTTACATGGCCAAGACGACAATGCGACATATAGGAGTCTATTTGATTATCCTTTTGAGCATGCGTGTTGCTCGCTTCGATATTGAAGATGTCATTGGATACGTCCAACGTATAAACACCATTACTTAAAGTTTCAGTCCCATAAAGAACTCCATTCAAAGTTATGTAACAACAATTGTTACTAAAAGTCAAATGGTACCCATTTCTATTTAAACAAGAAATAGAAATGATGTTCTTTATCAACGAAGGAACATAAAAGCAATTGTCCAGTTCTAAGACAAGTCCTGTAGGGAGTTTCAACAAATGTGTTCCAATGGCGACTGCAGCAACCTTTGCTCCATTCCCAACAAATTTGACTCTCCTTGTAGTCTTCTTCTATTCCTTAGCCCATGTATGTCATTACATATATGTGAGCCACACCCAGTATCCAATACCCAAGTGTTTGAGGAAATAGAATGACAATCAATAACGAAGATATCTGAAGAAGATGGGGCATCCGATGTCTTATTCTTCTTCACGGACTCAAGATAAATCTTGCACTTTCTTCGCAAATGGCTCTCCTTGCCATAATGATGGCAAGTTTCCTTTTGTGCTAGTTCTACCTTCTTAGCCTTTCTCTACTTTCCTATTCCTTTGACTTCCTCTTAGAACCTTTCTTCAAGGAATCAACTAATAGAACCGCCTTCTCCTCATGCTTCACGAAGGCTCACATCAAGATATATTGAGGAGCTCGGAATGGTGGATTCTAATTTGTTCATCCGATAGTCATCACAAATTGTGAGAAACTCTTAGGCAAACAATGCAATTAAGTCAATACTTAACTCATGATCCATCACAAAACCGAGGGTAGCTAGTCTCGATGTACCTGCTCTTTAGCACAAACCCACTACTGAGAACCTTCTTGCATCTTCGTGGTGAAGAGGAGCCTAGAGACCTCGAACCTTTTGGATCTCACTTGCTGCTCATCGAACAACTCATGAAGATGGAAGACTATAGTATTAGCATCCATGCTATGCCGCTTTCGATTACCATCGCGCTAGCATGATGTAACTCGCTAGCTCGAAATACACATGCCGATACCAACAATTGGTCCGAGTTGCATCGTCACTAGGATGGCGCGGAAGAGGCGCCCGAGGACATCACCTTGAGAACAATTCTCGATTTCTAGTTAATCCAAAATAGTGCTCAAAGACATCATGATCAATCTTAGAAATACAAAACGAGCATATGTGAGAAAGATGATTTTAAAATGCATCATTATACATTCATAAATCTCATTCATTTTTCGAATTTCAAAAACCCCAAAATCATTTCGGAAGATCGTAGGTCCATCTCCGAATGGGCTGATATCCATCATAGTTATGAACAACCTTGGAGAGAGTCCAACAAGTCATTCATAACTACGACGGTAGGTATCAACTATACCGATTGCATATCACGTATATGCAACTATCACAATGTGCTATCAACTAATTGAATGTTCACACATACATCGGGTTGTTAACACATTAACAAGTATGCATCATATGCATAGCACCCAACTTCACCTCCCTTTACATCGACCTTGGAGAGAGTCCAACAAGCCGATGCTCCAGGTTAAAGCCAACCCATTAATCGGGAAATAGTTTTAATATGGTTAGAGTGCATTCAACCAATTAGCCCAGCTTGGAGAGAGTCCAACAACCAAAGCTAACGATTGACCTCTGACTCTTACCATATTAGTATTAAACTATTCCATGGTTTGAACATGTTGAGTTGTAGGGCTTGGAAGAGTCCAACAACCCAAACAAGAAACGGAACTCTGGTTCTAACCATATTAATGGAAGGTGTAGGCTTTAATATTGTTTAAGGGTTTTTATGTCTCATCTTCTTTGCATGCAAATAACTATTATCTACATGGCATGGCATACATGGCATACATTTACATGTCACGACACGCATGGCATAATGTTATGCATCTAATGCAATTACATGGCATACAATTATGTCATGTATATAATTTCCTTATATGTCATAACTATTTATGGAAATAAAATATGTTTAAGATTTGATTCTCCAAATTAAATCATAATTAAATTAGGAAACAAATTTCTAAATCTAATCATATATTTTATTCATGGAATTATTTGATTAAGGAAAATCTATTTAGGAAACCAATTTCCTAAATCATTAAAACTACTTATGGAAATAAAATATTTTAAGATTTGATTTTCCAAATCAAATCATGATTAAATTAGGAAATAAATTTCCAGAATCTAATCAAATATTTTATTTATGGAAAATATCAATTTCCATAAATACTTCCAACTTTTCAAAAGTGGAAGATTTCCATAAATACTTCTAGACTTTCCAAAATTAAAAAATTTCCATAAATACTTCTAAATTTCCAAAATTAGAAAATTTCCAGAAATACATTATGACTATCGCAAAACCATTTTTACGATTATGTCGAAACACAACAGCTCGATACCCTTGTTGGGTTTCATGTGGCGTGTGTGTGTTCGATTCGTTTAAAAAACATGAGCACAGCTGAAGCAATAAAAATAATAAATCTACATTTATTACAACACACACAACACACGCATGCATATTACAACAAGTGTAGACATAACCGTAAATTTAAATTTGCAATAAAAGGAAATTTATCTACGTTATACCTTTCATATGACGTGTAGCGAGAACGGCATCAACCAGAACGATCCTCGCTAGAATCGTCTCTATCCGTATCCACGCCGAGTTCCTCGGGATGACTTTGCTAAGCCACGAGCTTCATCGTCATACGGGTTACTAGCCTCGTGTTGAAGACGACGTGATCGAGAGATGATCACGATCCAAATCCAAATTCGGATCCTAATACGAGTTCTCAAAACTCGCTTCTCCGGAGAGGTATTCGTCAACCAATTGACGAATCCTTCATCCTCCACCTCAGAGGATTATCGGAGATCGAATCCCCGCTAAGTTAGCCGCTGTCGGAGCTCTAACCGTCGTCCAAACGACACTCCGACGAGAGGAGAACAAGCTGTCCAGAAAACTGGACAGCTTTGGTGGAGGAGTAGGCGCCGGCCAAAACAAGAAAGCCAAGTGCTCAACTTTTCACCGAAGCCTAGGAAGATCACCGGAGGGTCGCCGGAGGATCACCGGTTGAAGCTTGGACACCGACAAGGACTTGGGCCAGCGGCACAAAGGTGGGCAAAGGAGGTTGGGCGGCAACTCCCTCAATGGGGTGGGCGGCAACTCCTTGCTAGGGTTTTTGGATTAGGGCTTAATTATCCCTTAAGCCCTCTTTCATAGAGAACTAATTCTCTTAATGGTTATTGGATCATAACCATTAGGCCCGTTAACCCGCTCCATTAAGATAAGTTAAAATAAACCAAACCATGATGGTTTATTTTAAGTTAAAACGAACCGAACCAACTTTTGATTCATTCGTTTAAAATAAACCAAACCCTTTGGTTTATTCTCCTCCATTGGATTAGAACCAAACCATTTTGGTTCATCCATTATGTCTTCATAAGACACGACCCATCCACGCTTCCATTGAGACTAAAACGATTTCATGCTCGCTTCATGTTTGGTCCAACCAAACCTTGTTTCTCTCGGTCTGAGAATCCCATTCTCAAGCTCGTTTTAAATCCTTTGGATTACGCTCGTTGTGCGTGTGACCAAATAGGTTCTCGGTTTATGTTGGTCGTCTATAATTAACCATTAATTATAGAACGATCATGAGTGGCACCTAGTAGTACATCATGATCCCCAATTAACCAAAAAGATCAACGGTTGATCCAGAACTATTTCTGAAACCCTTCAGCAGCTCGAATAATTTGTGCCCCATTCCCTTCACTCATCTTATACCCACTTGGTTCAGGACATGGTCTATTGTGTCAGTCCCCACTAGGCTGACTACGTCACACCTAGCCCAAGTATCATTTCCTCATCCTACGGATTCTAGTTACTCCACATGTATCGAAGAGTACCTTACTCTAAACATGTAATGCTTTGGCCAAAGACTTTAGTAACAATCCGACGAGAGGCCATGGGTATACATCTCCTCGCAAGGAGTGGTGAATCCTTTATAGGCTATTCAAACACCTTCGATCATTTCGACTTATACCCAATCATCCCGGGTCCACATCTCCTCGGAGATGTTTGCTTAAGATGTCAAAGCATAAGTCTCCATGATCAAGATGACTTGAATACTGCAAGTCAAAGGAACATCGCACTTAAGCCACAGTAAGAACTTCATTGACATATCTATATATGCAGAGAACCATATGAAGTCTTACGGCTGGTCACTCCAATGAACTAGTTACCATAACTAGCATCCACGATTAACTCTGGACATCACAATGTCTCCAGCCAGTGAGAATCAGCTGCTTGGATACACCAAGGAGTATACCTCGTGCTAGTCTCGACAGAATTGATGGTGTCTAAATCCATCAATTCATCGACTAGGGATAATTTCGATACATCACAATTACACATGTAGAGATACTCACTAGTTGTGATCCAATCATAAATTTTCTCATGCTGTGAATCGTATCGTGGACATTCAGTAAATGAGTTTAAGATCCAATCAAATACATAAAACATGTATACTCAAATAGTGAATCTTCATTTATCATATAAATGGTTCATACATAAGGCGATTGCCTTAGGACATCTCTCATATATTACTAACAGTTATTCATCATGGGATGATGGATGTCTTTTTCCTCAAAGGGGGAGAATTGGAGAATGAGAATTGCCTCTCATTTAGTGATATGTGATTTATCACTAGGAAGAGTGAAGTCGTCCTAGCTGTTTTTGGACCAAGAGGAAGATTGTAAGATCTCATTGGTATATGAGATAATGATACCCTTATGGAGTCTTTTTGATGTATGCCAAAGAGGGAGAAGTGAGGTTTAAGTTAGGTAAACCTTCACTATGCTTAGACATTGGAAGTTTTTAAGCTTATGTTATTGTTAGCCTAAATTAAAGGTATTGTTAAACATCAAAAAGGGAGAGATTATTGGTGCAATCGGCCTAGGTCATGATTGACCGGACTAGAGTTTGAATCGAGTAGTATTTTGATATTTAATAAAGGGTTGACCATTGTTTGACAATGGATTGACTATATGGTTGACATGTAGTTGACCATATGATGGAGAAGTCCAAGTGAGACACTTGGCAATTGGAAATTCCAAGTCTTGTGTACTTGGCATGGAAAGTCCAAGTCTAGTCTTGTGTACTTGGCATGGAAAGTCCAAGCATGGGTCTTGGCAATTGGAAAGTCCAACATAGAGTTGGCAAGGGAAATCCAAGGGTGTGATATTGGCGACATAAAGTTTAAGTTGTAGTTTTGGCGGCATAAGTCCAATGGTTGGCAGCATAAAGTTCAAGCATGTCTTGGTAGCGTAAGTCCAAATGTATCTTGGCAAAGTAGACCCGCTTAGCATGACAATAGCTAATGGAAGCACTTGAAGGTTAGCCTATGGATGAACAAGTCATGGATGACTTGGAGGGATCTGATAGGCGTGAGGCTGATGAAGGTGGCTAGAAGGCTTAAGTCTAGGCTAAGGGGGGTCTATCAAGTATGAAGGGATCGAACTTGAGTTAAACCTCATGTTTGAGGTTTATCAGTCGATTGGGGTTATGGATCAGTTGACTAGCCGAGTATTTGACACTTGACAGCCTAGTCAACTTGGATCAGTCGACTAGGGTTATGAGCAGTCGATTGGCGGGAGTCGACTGATGCTCGACTATTATTTTGTGGTCTAGAAGTTGACTGCTAAGGTATAGCAATTGACTAGTCCACGAATCGGCCATGGAGGCATTGGTATTGATGGCGCCACGAGCACGAAGCTCGTAGTCATTCGTGGGCAGTCTATTGCTAGTGTATCCATTGGAGTTTTTCTAGCTTGGATTGAGTCGTTGTGCAGCTACAGGGGCAATTGACTGATGTCTTATGGAAATCAACTGCTAGGCAAAATCAACTGAGTTGCATCTTTATAAGGAGCATGAAGAGGAGGATTTTGACCAGCATTTCTTGAGGAATTTGAAGGGGAATTGTTGCTGCATTCCAGACCTTCAAGGCATTCCAAAAGCAACCAAACATCAAGCATTCAAAGCTCACATTTGTAAAGTATTTTTCTTTACTTGTATTCATTTGCTTAGTGTAATTGCTTGTATCTTGCTCTTATTATTGTATTACTTTTGTAATCACTTGTACGAGATTTTTTTAGCTCCGGATTGTTCCAAGGAGTGTATTAGTGGCGGTGTGCATCACTAGAGCTCATTCGAGCTCAACCCATAGAGTAGAAACCCTAGGTTTTGAACCAGATTATATGATTGTGTATTACATGTGAGTGCTTGTATTTGTTTTGAGTTTATGCTTTATTATTTTACGCTACATACTAACGAATTGTAGAGACAAACACGATCAATTTCATCGAGAAACCGCTATTCACCACCACCACCTCTAGCGCAACATCAATAGTCCTACATTATTCTTTTCCTCTTTGCATAGATTTTTACTTTATTGGTAATAGTTACCTTCAAGGGAAGGAAAAGGACTAGGAAATTTTTAGATTAGGAAAAGTGTTCTAAGATGTATTTTTCGTTCTTCATAAACATAAGATTTTAGCCTTGCATCATTACAGAATTACAAAAAAGAGATATATATTAACTCAAGCAATTTGTATGAAGACTTAGAGATTTACAAGAACAAAAGATTACAAAACTTGAAAACTTATAGGAATTAGAAGACTGAACTGGAACTCAAACACTCAAACATACAATCACACTAGAAAGCTAGGAGAGAGAAAATGACGAGGAAGATTCAATTCTTTGGGGGAGTGACAACGACCTTTATTTATAGCAGAAAAAGAGGCTGGTGTCTTGCGGGTGCTGTAGGGGATCATTGGAATGCTAGAGGGGGGGGGGGTAAATAACATTATGCTATACGTCGATGGAACTCGTTACGTGTTCATCTACAAACTTTGTTAGCGTGGCGGAATATAGATAATGATAACAATAACGAAATAGACAATCACACGAACACAAGCATATAATGTGGTTCGGAACCAAACGGTTCCTACTCCACGGATCGAGCTCTAAAGAGCTCTAGTGATGCACACGCACTCACTAATCACAAATACTCCTTCTCGACATAAGTCAGAGGTGGAGAAACCTCGTACAAATGATTACAATAGTAATACTAAATACAACAAGCAAATACAAGTGAATACAATAAAAGAAATGCAAAGAAAACTTTACAATCGATCTTTTGAGAGCTTGCTTGTTTGGTTGGTTGAGTGGCACTTGGAGACCCTGAATTACACCAGTAATTCGCCCCAAAAACTCCTCAAAGAACCATGGTATTTTCCTTCTCCACGAGCTCCATTTAAATCTTCTACCTGTGCTGGAAAATGTCGATCAGTCGACTGCTCGGGACCATCAGTCGACTGATGTCACTATTGTCGTGAGACAACGGCTAGATCTACGCTGGAAAAATCCAACGGATCCATCATCAGTCGACTGATTATGACCATCGATCTGATCAAGCCATCACTCCGTAGTGGTAGTAGAGATTCCATTCGTGCTCAAAACACGAGCACCGGTCGGTGATCACGATTAGTCAGCCAATCGATCATTGCCCACTTATGGCGATCATCAGGCCAATTCTCGCAGTCAAACCCTAGTTGACTCTCACCAGTCGACTGACATATGGCACCAGTCGACTGGCACACCTTAAACATGAGGTTTTAGCCCAAGTATGGTTCCCCCATACTTGTTAGACCACCCTTAGCCTAGACCTAAGCCTTCTAGCCACCTCCATCAGGCTCATGCCTCTCAAATCCCTCCAAGTCATCCATGACTTGTTCATCCATCGTGCTAGCCTTTCAGGTGCTTCCAATGACTATGTCATTAATGCAGTGTCTACACAGCAAGGACTTCTGTTGCGCAAGACTCGCTTGGACTTTACGCCGTCAACCATTGGACTTATGCTGCCAAGACTCCCTCTTGGACTTTATGCTGCCAATATCAAACCCCTTGGACTTCTCAAATGCCAAGACTCAAGCTTGGACTTTCCCTTGCCAACCCATGTTGGACTTTCCGTGCCAAGACCCATGCTTGGACTTTTCCTTGCCAAGACTCATGCTTGGACTTTACATGCCAAGTACTCAAGACTTGGACTTTCCATGACATAAGACTCAATCCAACCATCAAAGTCTCCCTCGAGTCAAACTCGAGTCCAATTAAACATAACCCGGGTTGATTGTATAAACAATCTCCCCAAAATATCAACAGATATTAATGTCAAACATCAATGTCAACTCACTTTGTTAAACATCAAAACATCACTCGAGTCAAACTCGAGTCTGGTCAATCGTGACCTAGGCCGATTGCACCAACAATCTCCCCCTTTTTGATGTTTGACAAAAACACATACTTTTGAGTTAGAACACTAACTCAATTCCCTTACCAATTTCCTAAATTGGTAATCCCAAACATTCTCCCCCTTTTTGACTAACATCAAAAAGGTTCTCTCCAAGGAGGTCAATGTCTCATGTCCCAATGAGATCTTACAATCTCTCCCTTTGTCCAAACATACCTAGAATGCCTACAATCTTCCTAGTGATAAGTCTCATATCACTCAAGAGAGGCAATCCTATACTCTCCCAATTTCTAAATTGGGTATTTTAAAATCCCATTTTCCTCCTCATGAGGAAAAATACTATCCATCATCCCATGATGGATACCTCCCCCTAAAGGCTTGCTCCCCCTTAACCATTGCACCAACAATGTCCTTGGGAAGTCTCTAAGTCAATAGGAACTCTAAACCATCAAAAATAAGGTTAAAAGTACAAACATGAACTTTCCTACCCTTAAATTTGATACATCGACCTAACACCTCTCCAAATCCATATCCAATGGATTTTTACCCTTTATAATGCTTTCCAAAGCATATCCTAGGGTTAGGAGTGGTTAGGAATCTTTACCGTAGTTGAAATCGGGTAAAACAACCTTGTTTATCTCGAAATCAGGCTATCAATCGAGTCCTGCATAAACCAGTCGACTTAAGTACCCATCAGTCGACTGGCAAGATCGATAATCGCCGGCGATTCAGCGAGCCACTTCCGCCGGCGGTTTACAAGGCGATTATCGCGATCGCGGCGATTTGCGGCGGTTTTGCCGGGCTTTACGGGCGATTTTTCGCCGCGAGCGATTTCAGCAGTCGTTCTGCGGAAGCGATTGTCCCATCACCACGCCTGTAAACAATCGTGATAATCAAAACCCAATTTTTTAATTATCAGAATCCAAGTTCGAAAAAGCATAAGTAATTATACATAGCTTGAAAAATCACGAAATTTCATATGTATAATATTTATAACACATACAATCGGTGAAAAATATTGAAAAAATATTTTAACTATAAAATAGATAAATTAATACAAAATCCAAAAATGAATAAAAACTTCAAAATTTTAGCTCACTTTGTATCAATCTCATCAATGGTGATTGCTATCAAAAGATAGACTTCACCAAGGTTTTTCAAAATAATTTTAAAATATTTTCAAAACCTTATTTTGGATCATATTCCTTGAGCTCAATGTACATGACTTGTAAACAAGCTTTCCCAATGATCCACATATTGGTTAAAGATGAGTTTTAGTTCATCTAGATGCAAAAACTATGCACCTTGAACTTAACTCATATCCTAGCATCTCACATGTATCTAGGGTATGTGAATACACATACATGTCAATTTAGATGTGAGATGTGGGTTTTGTTCATCCTAATCTAGGGTTTCATGTATTTTTCTAAGGCAACCCTACTTGATTCCCTTATGAATGGGACTCCAAGTCATGCCAAAGTCCTTAAATCAATTTTAATCAATTTAAATGCATGAATGATTATGGCATAAATGATAGCATAATAAAGCATGGCCAATGATCATGATGTCATGGCATGTGATATAATCTAAGCATACATGACATTTAACCTAACCCTAAACATGATCATGACATTTTAAATGATTAAAATTAGATATGATGTTATGGCATGTAATGGCAAATCAAGCATGGCATATAAAATATATAGGTATAATAATACCTAAACTTTAATACTAATTGTCATTTGATATGATTAAATATATTTTGCCATATTTTCACTTTTCTCCCTAATGTGCCAAAAACCCAAAATGACACACTACACCTCTAAACCTAATTTGTGTCAATTTAATTGATTTTTTTTTATAATTCTAAAAATGTATTGGCACATCCTAAAATCTTTTAGGATCATAAATCAAATCTATTTCCAAGGTACCCAAACCTTGAAATTTACCTAAATTGCCACCTCTATAATGGTTGAGTTAACTACTCATCCAATCAAGGTTGGCACACCTTAAACCCATCTAGCATGAGTCAATCACGCTCTTAGGAACCCAAAACCTATTTGAGCTCCTAGGGTTAACTAGGTATTCCTTATGGATGACCTTCCTAGATACCCTCTTAATGACCCTCCTAGGCTTGTTAGTCTTGGTCATTGTGGTCTTACCTAGGTTGACTCTAGGGGTAACTCCCCTTGCAACCTTCTTAGTGGCTACCCTAGGTTTCCTTGAAACCCTAGCCACTAGGCACACACCATGGTCAACTCTAGGGATGACTTCCCTTGTGACATTGGCTTTCCTAGACCTAATTTGTGTTCCATAATCAAATGGAACACTATGATAAGCCACCTTAGGCTTAGATTTGTGACCCAAACCCCTTCTTGCCCTTGGTTGACTTTTGTCTCTTAGGCCCTAGGTGTTGACTTTGAGTTCTAGACCTAGAAGTTTGACCATTTGACCCTTTAAATTGATTTTGCATATTTGCATGGGTCTTTTCCAATTTCTCAAGCCTTGACCTCAAGGCTTGATTTTCTAATTCTAATTGCCCAATTTTAGAATTTTGATTTGGTCTTTGGGCAATGTTCTTCCTAGGCATATGCCTAGTCCACTTGGGATTAAAGCCTAGGTGCTCTTGCACCTTTCTAATTGTCTCCCTAGGTAGAATTAGTCTTGAGTTATTTGACCTAGGTTTGTCCTTAGATAAATTATTTTTAGGGACATTAGTCTCAAATTTCTCCTTATTATCTAAGTGTACATTTTTAGCTCCTAAACAAAAATATTTATTATTCCTAGCATGCTCTTTATGATAAATAGCAAGATTGCTAACATTAGTTCTAGCATGCTTTTTCGTATTAACTAAAGAAGGTGCATTATTGAAATATACCTTAGGGTTTGCCTTAGAGGCTCCCCCTACTTGTGTTGCTCCTTCTTGCCCTTTCTTCTTCCCCCTTTGGCATTGACTCCGGTAATGCCCTTTTGAATTTCACTTGAAGCATATGACATGCTCCTTGCTCTTTTGACTTTGGGCACCGGCATCCTTTGATTTTTCTTGAGGTTTTGGTGCCGGAGGAGTCTTCTTTACCCTTTTTGGACACTTACTCTTGTAGTGCTCCTTTCCCTACACTCAAAGTAAATTATATATTTTTTATTTAAAACCAAATTGCTTGAGTTACCTAGGGTGGTGGTGGAGTTTTGAGCTTCCTCATCTTGACCGGATGTTGAAGGCTCTTCTTGAGGTTGCTCCGGTGTAGATGGTCTCTTCTCCTCAAGTCTAGAAGTGGATGCTTCTTCCACCTCTTCTTCCTCCGATCCGGAAGTTGACTCCTCACTTTCTTGTGAGGATGATGAAGCTTCCTCTTCAGTCTCTTCCTCTTCCAAGTCTTCTTGGACCGATTCGGGATTGTCGTAGAACTTGACCAAGTTGTTCCACAACTCCTTGGCATCCCTATAGCTTCCTAATCTAGATAAAATATCGTTAGGTATCAAATTGACTAACATTTTTGTTACCTTAACGGTTGTCTTGAATTTTTGTCGTTGCTCCTCGGTCCATCGCTTCATCTTGAGGATTTCTTCGTTCTCTCCTCTCAGAGCATCGAACCCTATAATCACGGCAAACCAATTTTCTATATTTGACATTAGAAAATATTCCATCCTACCTTTCCAGTACGCGAAATCTTCATGGTCAAAGGTGGGTGGAGTCGCTATGTCATCGCCCCATCTTTCTTGAAGATCCATCGTCTTCCCTCTAGTGTGCTCCCTTAGTTGTTAGACTTTGAAGAGCGCCTCGCCTCGATACCACTTGTAGGGATCGCTGAACGCCAGAGGGGGTGAATAGCTTGTGTTATATGCGATGGAACTCGTCAAGGTGTTCGCTTCTACAAATTTGTTAAGACAATGGAATATAGAGCAATACGTAACCGAACGAATAGACAATCACACAACACAAGAATATAACGTGGTTGAACCTCAACGGTTTCTACTCCTGGATCGAGCTCTAAGAAGCTCTAATGATGCACGCACTCACTAATCACAAATACTCCTTCTCGACACAAGTCGGAGGTGGAGAAACTCGTACAATGACATATTACAACAAGTAATACTAAATACAACAAGCAACTACAAGTGAATACAACAAAAGAAATGCAAAGAAAACTTTACAATCGATCTTTTGAGAGCTTGCTTGTTTGGTTGGTTGAGTGGCACTTGGAGACCCTGAATTACACTAGCAATTCGCCCCAAAAACTCCTCAAAGAACCATGGTGTTTTCCTTCTCCACGAGCTCCATTTAAAGCTTCTCCCTGTGCTGGAAAATGCTGATCAATCGACTGCTCGGGACCATCAGCCGACTGATGTCATTGTTGTCGTGAGACAATGGCTAGATCCACGCTGGAAAAATCCAACGGATCCATCATCAGTCGACTAATTATGACCATCAGTCGACTGATCAAGCCATCACTCATCACGACCTCGGTCGAGTGAGACTCCATTTTGTGCTCCAAAACTCGAGCACCAGTCGATCACACGATCGTCGATCGCTACGGCCAATCACCGATGCCCACCTATGGCGATCGGTGACTGAATTCCACGTCAAACCCTAGTTGACTCTCACCAATCGACTGTCATATGGCACCAGTCGACTGGCACACCTCAAACATAAGGTTTTAGCCCAAGTATAGTTCCCCCATACTTGCTAGACCACCCTTAGCCTAGACCTAAGCTTTCTAGCCACCTCCATCAACCTCACGCCTCTCGGATCCCTCCAAGTCATCCATGACTTGTTCATCCATCGCGCTAGCCTTCAGGTGCTTCCATCGGCTATGTCATGCTAACGGTGTCTACACCGCCAAGGCACATTGGACTTACGCTGCCAAGACTCCGCTTGGACTTTACGCCGCCAACCATTGGACTTATGCTGCCAAGACTCCCGCTTAGACTTTATGCTGCCAATATCAAACCCCTTGGACTTCTCAAATGCCAAGACTCAAGCTTGGACTTTCCCTTGCCAACCCATGTTGGACTTTCCGTGCCAAGACCCATGCTTGGACTTTTCCTTGCCAAGACCCATGCTTGGACTTTACATGCCAAGTACTCAAGACTTGGACTTTCCATGACATGGTCAACTCTAGTCAACCATCAAAGTCTCCCTCGAGTCAAACTCGAGTCCGGTTAAACATAACCCGGGTTGATTGTATAAGCGATCTCCCCAAAACATCAACAGACATTAATGTCAAACATCAATGTCAACTCACTTTGTCAAACATCAAAATATCACTCGAGTCAAACTCAAGTCTAGTCAATCGTGACCTGGGCCGATTGCTGCAATAAAGGACATTAATGGTAGTGGAGATATCATGGGTGTAAAGGGACTTCTGAGTGGTGTCACAGGTTGGTACTTTAGATGTCTTTTCTTGGTACTGTGGATGTCCTTCTTGTCTTGGTAGTGGAGCACTTTATGTCACGGGTTTTGTCCTTATTCTTATCCTTCCATCATGTTTTCGAAATTTCTTTCTGCCACCGAATCCAATGAATTTGTATCTTTTGGGCTAGGTTGAGGTGGATTGATTTGTTACCGGCTCTCTCGATATTGATGGGTCGTTTGCCTGGTTTTCTTTAGCATCCACTCATCATTTCTTTTGTGTAGTTATTTTAAAGGAAAGAACTTAGCATAAATTTTATCCTAATAGATTTTTACGTGTATGTTTTCGCGCAAGAGTGTATATTGATGTTGGAAATGATGTGGCTTCATTGTAATTCCAACGCCATTGTGATCCTTATATGGATGCTCTCTAATGCTTTAATTATTCAAGAGTTGGGAGTGTTTCCCAATTTAGATCTTCATCAGAGGGATAGAAATCGAATATAAGCTCATCTTTAGAAAAATCGCTCTGGACATCTAGTTTGATGACATGTCAGGTTGGTTTTATGAGGAGGTTTATCCATTCAGGAGGAGAACTCAAATGTAAATTGTATGATATTTTGAAAGACTTCTTCCTCTGTCAGTTCTTATACATTCTTCAATTTGGAACAAAAGTGTTCTATTAATCTATGTCAAATACCCATAATTTATGGAATAAACCATAATCCATAAGTGAAAAATAAGTAATTGTTTTTCCCTTGTACTTCAAGTCTTTAAAGTGGCTTAGGTCAATGTTTGCTCAAATGCAGCTGTAAGAAGTTTGCATTTCCATTTGTGTGTTGCTTGTGGGCATATCCTGAACTTATTCTGACATTTGAGTTTGGAGTTAAATTCTCCTTCGTAGCTGATTGTAATGTCAACTCCAATCCCAGATGTGCCTCCCAACGAATCACTCACCTTTCTTATGCAGATGATCTCCTACTATTTGCCCAACAGGACCTGCCTTCAGTTGAAAAATAAGTTAGTTGCATTACTTAGTTTGCTAGCATGGAGGGACTACAAACAAATAGTCTAAAATCAAGCATATACATGGTAGGAGTTGATGGACAAACTAGGACCAGAATTCTCCAATTGACGAGCTTTCAGGAGGGTTACTTCCCATATGATACTTGGGGATCCCTTTAGCTGTTTTGAAGTGTTGGGTTTCCCCGACACCGACATGGGTATGTGTTTGAACATGTTTCGTAAATATGTACACAACGGAAGCAAAAAGAAGTAATAAATTAATTTTATTACAACACACACACCACACACATAGAAGATATAAAAAGTGTAGATATAATTGCTATTTTAAATTTTATAATAAAAAAAAAATATTCTAGTTATACCAGACATATCATGTGTAGCGGGAATGACATCAACCGTAGCGACCCTCGTTAGAATGTCTCTATCCGTATCCATGTCAAGTATCTTCGGGATAGCTTCACAAAGCCACGAGCCCCGTCTTTGCAAGAGTTACTAGCCTCGTGTCGAAGACGTTGTGATCCAAGAGAAGATCACAATCCGAATCAAAATTCGGAACTAAAAACAAGCTCCATGAACTCGCTTCTCGGAAGTGATTTTTGTCAACCAATTGACGAAATCTTGGTCCTCCACCTATGAGGATTGCCGGAGATCCAATCCCCGGCAAGTAGGTCACTGTCGGAGCGCAAAACGCTGACCAAACGAACTCTCTACAAAGAGACAGCTTGTGTTGGTGGAGAAGATGGTCGGCCAATCAATGGTCGGTTGCTCCTTGGTAGCCGACGGCCAAGGGATGATGACCGAAGGAGTCACCGGTAGCTGGTGGGTGGCAGGCGGTGAGGAGGAGGAGTTGCAACAGGCTTGGGTGGTGACACAAGAGATGGGTGGCAACACCTTGGTTGGCAAGAGCAAGGGCTCCTCTCCTAGGGTGGGCAGCAACTCAATGGGTTGATTAGGGTTTCCAAAACCCTTAATTCATATTTTATAGAGCGCGTGTTTCTTGACCATCATGAAACCTTCTCCTAGTGGTTACTGGTTCACAACTAAAACCCATTAATCTGCTCCAATAACTTAAGTTAAAATAAACCAAACTGCGTTGGTTTATTTTAAGTTAAAATAAACCAAACAAACTTTGGTTCATTCATTTAAAACAAACCAAACCCCTTTGGTTTATTTTCCACCATTGGATTAGAACCAAACCAATTTGGTTCATTCATCATGTCTTCAAAAGACATGGCCCATCTATGCTTCCGATGCGACTAAAATCATTTCATGTTCGCTCTATATTTGGTCCAACCAAACCAAATCTCTCTCTTAGTCTAAGAATCTCATTCTTAAGCTCGTTTTCAATCCTTCGGATAACACTCGTTGTGAGTGTGACCAAATAGATTCTCGATTTATGTTGGTTGTTTATAATTAACCATTAATTATAGAAATATCATGAGTGGCACCTAGTAGTACATCATGATCCCCAATTAATCGGAAAATCAACGGTTGATCCCAGAATAAATTCTGAAATCTTTCAGCAGCCACAGTGAATCGTGTCTCGTTCCCTTCACTCATCTTATATCCACTTGGTTCAAGATATGGTTTATAGTGTCAGTCCCCACTAGACTGACTACATCACACCTAGCTCAAGTATCATTTCCTCGTCCTGCGGATTCTAGTTACTGCACATGTATCCAAGAGTACCTTACTCTAAATATGTAATGTTTTGGCCAAAGACTTTAGTAACAATCCGACGAAAGGTCAAGGGTATACATCTCCTCGCAAAGAGTGGTGAATCCTTTGTAGGCTATTCAAACACCTTCGGACACTTCGACTTATACCGAACCATCCCGGGTCCACATCTCCTTGGAGATGCTTGCTTAAGATGTCAAAGCATAAGTCTTCATGTCCAAGATGACTTGAATACCACAAGTCGAAGGAACATCGCACTTAAGCTGCAATAAAAATTTCATTGACATATCCATATATGTAGAGAACCATATGAAGTCTTACAGCTGGTTACTCCAATGAACTAGTTACCATAACTAGCATCCGCGATTAACTCCGGACATCCCAATGTCACCAGCCAGTAAGAAATAACCGCTTAGATAAACCAAAGAGTATAACTCGTGTTAGTCTCAACAGAATCGATGACGTCCATATGCATCAATTCATCAACTAAGGATAATTTTAATACATCACAATTACACATATAGAGATATTCACTAGTTGTAATTCAATCACAAATTCTCTCATATCAGAATCGTATTATACATCCTTTAAGATCCAATCAAATACAAGAAAATATGTATAGTCAAATAATTAATATTCATTTATCAAATAAATGGTTCGACTATACGGCGATTGTCTTAGGTCACCTCTCATATATCTCTAACATGAAGCTCACAATATCCGATTATAGTGCCCTAGTTGACTCCATGATCTAAAGGAACAATTCATAGCCAAAGCATACTCTCTTGTGCAGAGAAGCTCTAGCTTTTTTCTTTATCCTTTAGGGGGTGGAGTGCCTATGGTGAGGTGCCCTCCCATTGCCTTGTGTTGGTATTGACAAGATCTACGTAGTTTGTCATAGTTTCATTTGAACATCTAAGCATCTGTCTATCACTAGGGTTGAGATATTCGGGACAAGGGAGCAGGAAAGTTGGGGGCTGAGGAATCTCAAGGCCCGGAACAAGTCTCTATTATACAAAGTCCTTCGATGCATTTAGGATAAGTAGGACCCTCTATGGATTGAATGTATTCGTCATCCATACTTGGCCCAGAATGACATATGGACTTGGCAAATTAAAAACATACTCCCTCGTTAAAAAGTTGCTTTCGATCCGTGATGAAGTTCAACAGTCTATTCGCTCTAGTGCAGAATCTAGCCATCACCTTGATGGGTGGTTTTCATAAGTCAAGGGAGGGGTATCTAGAGTTTCTGATTTTTTTTTTTAAGGTTGTCAAGCCAGAGGCAGACATGAGTGACTACAGTGTGGAAGGTATATTTGCAACCAAGCCACATTCATCATGTGGCTATTGGCGCATAGGAGGTTGCTAACTAGAGAAAGTCAACCGTACGTGCAAGACAAGTTATGCACTTTTTGTGGGGAGGAGGAATCTCTAGAGTATCTCCTTTCTATGTGCAATGATGGATCCACTATGGAGGAGGGTCAAAGATTGATAATTATGCCCACGTATAAAAGAATACTTTGGGTCTTCAAACTACATTATCAGGAGTCCAATGTGTTGTTTAAAGCTCGGCACCTAGCTACGTTGCCTTTGATTCATTTTCTATGACAGATTAAGAATCATAACTTGTTTGAGAGGGAAAATACGATGTAGACAAGATAACTAGGGGGCATTGTACTTATTTTGTATATATACATTTACGTTTATATAAAAAAAAAAAGAAATGCTTTCCCACAAGTTTAAAAAAATAAAAAAATTTGAATGGTTCATAACAAACTATTCGATTCCTAATTTCTAAATTATTCAGCCCAAATTTTGTTTATTTCATAAATAAATAGGGAATAAAGCTCGCAAGTCAATAATACTTACATGCGAACTATTTGTTCAAATATAGTCGTACATCACAATTTGAGCAACTATAGTTTAAAAAATATATAGAATTGAGAGCAACAACATTTACGTCTAGATTTACATTATTGAAATTATTTATCAATAACGCAAAAAATTAATTTGTTTTTAATTTTGTAAAAAAAATATCAAAAATATATTTAATTTAGTGAAGCAAACTTGTGTGTTTAGTACATAGGCATTTTAGGGATATTTTTAGAGAAGAGGAGGGTTTGTCGATTAAAAAAATGTCATTTTGATGATTTGGATACAATGAGGAAGCAAAACTTAGAATCGATTACAAGTGCCAATGGGCTATGATTGCCATAGCATTGCACCTTTGGGGTAGAACACTCTTGAACCAATCCAAGCGCATCACATGACCCCACAATCACGTGTTTGGGGTAGAGCACTCCCTGAACCATGCTGAGCCACACCCATCACGAGACCCCGAGAAGCTCTACCTTGCAGTTGCAGGAGAACCGAGCCTGTTATTGTGCGTTTCACAAGGTTTGGGAACGAGCCGAACGCATCATCATATGACACAAGAAGCCTACGCCAAATAAAATATTGAATATTGAAGCTCTCGACAGAAACCAAAGATCATATACTCCAAGGCTAAATATGTTTGTCTTATGAAAAGATATCTTTTCAACAAACCATAGATCATAAATTCGAGAGTTTGAAGCACCAACTGGAAAGAGGTCACAGCGTTTAGCCAACTGACATGGACCTAACAGGCAAGTAAAAATCCGAACACTAAAATAGAGCAGTCTCATTTTTCACAATAGCTTTTCAAGAGATGCGAATAGCCCAGTTCACTTAGAAGAGTAAGAAATATACATCACAATTCACAAATACGATAGAATCAAGTGATTTGACAAAAAGAAAAAGAAAATAAGAAAAATTACAGTGGTTGCGTTATTTGATGAAACTATTAAATCCCATTACCATCATAGCTTAGCAACACGGGCGCAAATAGGCTGGTTCCATGATGAAGGTGCAGTATGCTCCAGAAGCTTTACAAATTGTCGACTTTTCCACAGCAGCTATAGGCAAATAAAGAGCTAGGCCAGTTCCATGGTGACCACCACATCGACGAGGGAGGTACTACCAGGATTGCAGGTCAATCAGGCTAAATATCTGAAGATATTTGGGTTGTCCTTGTCCCGCTCCAAGTAATCCCTAGTGATCAGATCTTCAATCCGCTTCTTAATTGCTTTGAAGTCAGGCTGCACAATAGATGGACAGCACAAAATAATGAGAAATATTAAAACAACATTTGTATTTTTTTTATTCATATATTAAGAGATTGGTTCAGTCAAATTTGCTCCCATGAAAGGGTTAGTGTCACATGTCTGAAAGTTACATTAAATGGACAACGGGTCAATCCTTCGCGTGCGAGTTCCGTCCCTCCAATGCGATTCTTAGTTTGAGAAAGCGACCGTGATGTACTCTCTTACAATGGCGGCGGTAGGAGCTGCTAAGTTGATGGTTCCAACCTTTGCACAAATGGTTCAGTCAAATTCAGTGAGCAGCGATGGCTGAAGCTTTGTTTCCAGCCTCAAAAGTACTTGACAAACGTACAAATGTGACAACTAAACCAAATTTATTTATCATCATTCATATACCAATAATAGATAGAAAACTATGCATATCAATTATTTAATGCAACTGAACAAATCATTGTCATTGAACAGCAAGGAAAAAAACAAAATAGAACATTGTGGTATTGGTTTCTGAATCATGATAAGTTGGTGTCAGAAGACTATCAGATGGGCTAGGTTCAGCAGATTCAAAATTGATGGAAAGAATTTGAAAAGGGTGAAAAAAAGTGAAACTATGCATGAGATGTTGAAAAAAAAAAAGCAAGTCCAAATAATTCTAGAATTATACATGTTGCCCATTCGGCCATTCCTAAACTAACAAAAACATCATACCGATGCAGGAAATCAGTAAGCTAAGAAAAGTAAATGTAATCAATATTAAACCTCATAAAAATTAGTAAATATCATGTCTAAAATTCAACAGATAATATCATTTAGAGAACGAATTCTTTTGGATATCTTCTCGTCCATCAGTTAGACCTTGTTGGTATTACTGATACGTGTCTCTAAGTGTGCAAGAACTTAGGAGAACATACAAATACCTAATGGCTCAGGATCCGATAAAGTGCAATAAAGGGTATGAAACATCCAAGGGATTGAAACGGACAAGGAGTATCGACGACAACAAAACCTTGGCAGAAGACACAAGCAATAGAGAAGGATGTCACAAGAAGGGAGCTAATGAACGTAGTGCATCCGAGGTACGAGGAGCTTGACAAAAGCATACTCTGATGTAGCGAGGACACAAGAGAAGTGACTTGAAAAGGCTCAATGTATCTAAAGGACGAGAATAGACTCAACTTAGGCGTACTCAAGCGTAGTCGATTGAGTTAGCATATTTGAGCAACCATATAGTCGACTGAAAGATCGAATCGACCGAACAACAAATACGGTGGTCCGATCAACCGTTGCACAACATTATCCACCTATCTATTTGAGAAAATTTATCGTGGGACAAAGCTCTTCAGATCAGGTGACCGAAAAGACACATGGAGTGTGATCCAATATACAAATCTGGTGTGCTCGAGATCGGGCGATTGGAGGTCAAGATTAAACAATCTAAAAGCCACATGAGACGCGATCTAGAGTGAAGATTCAAGCTCACTGGATTCCAAGCAACCGAAAAAGTGTTCAAGTGATCGAAAGGCTGCCATGTTAGCAAAAGCGATGAGAGACCACCTCTTCATGGATAAGATTGATCTACCACATCAGTAGTTTCAATCGATTGGATGGGGATTTTTGGTCAACTGAACATGCCACATCTACATGTCGACCAAATCAAGACAAAGGCTATAAAAAGAGGCCAGAAGATCATGTTCAAAGCATTCACACAAGAAGAGATATGTTCTATTTCTTGTTAAACCTCCTCTATTTATTTGTATTTAATCTATCAAGAGGTTTCTCCAGTTCTAGCATTTTACCAAAGAGAAAGTTATTGGACAACGATCTATGCATAGGCCTTGGACATAGCAACTTTGGAGAGTTGTGAACCAAGTAAATCCTCGTATCCTTTTATGTTTGTTTATTTTATTTGTCTAGTGTGTGTCTCATTTATAAATAATTAGCAAAAGAAAGAAATCTTTTTAAATTTACAAATACACTATTCACCCCTCCTAGCAATCCTTAGTGTCACTGCACTTACAATTTTCACGCAATATTTTCTATTATTTTTTCAGAATTTCGAAATCTCGATCACTTTCGACTTCAATTCTAATAAAATAAAGTTAATCTCAATATCAGAAGGGCAAGGAAATAATTATTCGAAATGATAATCTTTGATGATATTCAATTTATCGATAATGAACTAGAGCAACATCTAATCGCTGAGTTATCAAGAAGTACTAAAACTTCTAAGATTTAAGATAGTCACCTTTAAAATTATCTATTTTTACTAAATATTTGAGAAAATTACTCTTCCATATAAAGAAGTGTGTGCAAAATATATGTATTGCATAATCTTCTACAAATTCTAATTGGGTGGCGGTTATGAGCCATTGAAGTAATACATTAAAACAAAGCATCCGATGGAATTTAGAATCAAACATTCTAAAACACAATTATCTAAATTTTTATTGAATACTATATAACTTCTTTCTTTTAGTTTTGGATCTAAATATACATTTGAAAATTTTTATCAAAAATTACTTAATCCATCTACTAAATATATTCTCCGAACTATACTTACTCGTAAACAATTAAAAATTAATGAAATGAAAAAAAAATAACTGAAGAATTAAGTAAATTAAATAATAAAATATTTTTATGTTATGATATTTGAAGTAGCACCTCATTTATATATGTGTGACTTGTCATTGAATTAATAACTCTTAAATGATTCAAAAATATCTATTAACGTATCGAGTTTCTAATGAAACACACCGTTCACTTCTCTCAATTACTGTGCTTAATTTTAAAAGAATATGGATTAATTTCTAAAATATTTTCATATCATTTGATAATACTAGTTATAATACGCCAAGTATTAATAAACTTAAATCCATATTTCAGTTGCTATTGATGATTTATTTTTTTTATATTCGTTATATATATAATGTTTTAAATTTATATATTCAAGATCAATTAAAAATTTTAAAAAATCAAATTAAATCAATTAAAATTGATATTTCTTATTTATGACCAATCTTAGTATGATGAAACAATGAAATAGATTTTGTAAAACTAATAGAAAGATATATAAATGATTTCCATGTGATATGCCAAAGCATTGAGAATTATTATTATTTTTTTGCAAAAAATCTAATAATACTAATGTATATTTATTGTCACACGAATGAAATATATACAATAGTATTTGTGAAATTTTAGAATTATTTAATGATGCAATTGAAATACTCTCGGGTGTTGATTATCCTACTTATTTAATTATGATAAATTTTTATAATATAGCTTTAATTTTAAATGAATATATTACAAATGAATTATTATCTATATGCATGTTAGCAACGAAAACAAAATGAAAAAAAATATCATATTGCTAATATTTTTTTTAGTTACATTTGCTTTGGACCTTAAACTTAAATTAGATATTTTACGTGGAATGTTAATTATGTATTATGACATTTTAATTCCACTTAAAGAATTTTTTTCTCCTAGTGTTAATATTGTACAAAATACTAAAAATAATTTGTCTCACAAAGGACAATCCGGTGTACGAAACTCTCATCATGCGAGAATCCCAAGAAGGATCTATTGTACACAATCTTACACTACTTTATTATTTCCAAGTATAAATAATTTATATGATATTTATAAAAAGTATAGTTTCAAATATAAATGAGAAACTAATGTGTCCAAAACACAAAATATTAATAGTAGTAATTTAAAATTTACAAAAGCACAATTTTTATTAAAAGAACGAATGAAACATCCACGAGAATCCTCAAGTTTCAGAGAATTTTTTTACTTATTTTGATTTTAGTAAAACAGATAGCAAGGCAAATTTCGATATTCCACAATGGCATTCGCAAAACACTATCATAGTAAAATAAATTTTTGTCCAACATCAAACATTGTCATAGAAAAGACGTTTAGTTTCGGAAGTAATATATTAGCTAAAAGACAATCTAATTTATCTCCCGACTCTTTAGAAACACAAGTATTACAATGATTGCAACTTTTAAAAGACAAAGCAGAGGAATTTTATACCAAAAGAACAAACACTACATGAACAAAAAATGGAAGTAAGAAACATCACTTCCTAAGGCAATAAAAGTAAAAAAAACACTTTGATTCCCCTAACCCTAAGGAAATACATAGACAACTTACATAAGTACAAACTCTTTTATATTTTTTTATTTTTTAAAATTTATAATTTTTAAATATCTTTTAAAATAAAAATAATAATAATCTTGAACCGTCATGAAGTATAAACCGAACCATAACTAGCGGTTCAAAACTGTTAACCATAATAATAATCTTGAACCGTCATGAAGTATAAACTGAATCATAACTAGCGGTTCAAAATTGTTAACCGTAACTGCCTTGGAAGGTTAAGATTAAAAGTCAACATTCTTGGAACAATCAAACTGACAGTTCCAAACCATCGAACCGTTGTCAAGTCTAGTAAACTTCTCCTGCATTGCAAGAGGCTATTTTCGTGACTCGAACTCGTGATCTTAAGGGCACACAGTAGCATCTTTGTCATTGCACCAAGGCTCCTCTTCATAAATACAAATATATATATATATATATATATATATATCCTGAGTGTCACGCGATGTGTGAGTCATGCGCGATAACAGGAAATGCACAGTAACTCCATCGCGCTCCGTCTCGTCCGAGCACCTCTTCCCCACTCGACGTCGACTTCCCACCTGACATGCCCAAGCAACTTTACCGCTCGGCATCGCCGCCGAGCGGTCGAATTCCAACCGCGATGCTACCGAAATTCGACTGCGGTCCGACTAGCGTCGGAGTCCAACCGAACCATGGCCACTAGCGCCGCAGCCATAATCGTGGTCGATTCAAGCCAAAATTCAACTGCGATCCAGCCGACACCAGAGTCCAACAGGATCGTGATCGGATTCTGACCCGATTGTGATTATGGCCACTAACGATTGCGACCACAATTTAGCTGGATTCCGACCGGAATCCGACTGCGATCCGACCGACATCGGAGTTCGATCAGTTGCGATCGAGAATCGATAGCCAACGCGGCCAGCGGCGGCTAGCAATTCGACAATCGGCCAAATTCACCGAATCCAATCGCATCGAGTCCAACCGAATCGCGATCGGATTGCGATTGCCACCGCCGAATTTGCCCGATTCTAGCCTAAATCCGCGAAATTGTAGTTCGCTGGTCAATCGGATTCAAGAGTTTGGCTATAGTGTTCATCCAAGAAGAAAGAATCATCGAAGAAGAAGAGACGAAGGAAAATATAGTGCATTTGCCATTACTGTGTCATCCCGTTTGATCAAACAGTGAAGTCATCGCGCACGCAATGATTGTCGCCCAAAATATCAAAACTATATATATATATATATATATATGTTGAGCTCCTAATGGTGCCCGACTCGGGCGTGATAATAGGGAATGCACAGCAACTCCCTCGCCCGAGCACCTGCTTCCCACACTCAACACCTGAGCACCTGCTGCCACTCAACATCGCCATCGAGCGGTCAGATTCCGATTGTGATCCGGTCAAATCCGTCTACGGTTCGACCAGCGTCGAAGTTCTGTCGGACCACGATTGAATTTCAACCGCAATCTGATCGGAATCCGACCGCGATCCTACCGAACTTCAAGCCTAACTGAATCGCTGCCGAAATCTTACCGAATTGTAGCTGCTAGCGACGGCAATTTGACTGGATCGCAGCCAAAATCCGACGCTATTGCAGGCGTTATCGATCGCGACACTAGCGACCGTTATTCGATCGGATTCTGACTGTAATCTGATCGGAATCCAACAACAGTCTGGCCGGAGTTGGTCGGAGGGTCAACGACAACGATCCCGACGTATTTAGGGGTTGGGCTATAGTGCTCATCAGAGAAGAAGGTCGCAGACAAAAGAAGTACTGTGCATTCCTCATTACTGTGCAATCCCATTTAATAGGACGATGGAGAAAGCAATCGCACTGAGTATAGCCATATATATATCATATATTACATTAGGATCGGATATGGCATTAGAGAGAGGTGAATAGCGTAATGAAAAAAATTAACTTAAAACAATTTAACTGCAATGATAAATAAATGATTAATCAAATAAATCAAGAGCAATAGAAATGTAAATATGCAATAAATAATGAAAGCGATAAAAGAACATGTGGTTTGAAACCTCATGTTCCACTTCAAGTCTCAAAAACCACTTACTTTCTTCTATATGAAAACTTTTGGACTTTGAAATCCTTTTTTACAAAGATAAGAAAGACTTGCAATCATAAAGCTCGAAGGTGAAGGTAAAGTATAATTCCCAGCAAAATAAAATAAAGACAACAATTTATCGGGAGAATCAAGAATAGGCTTTGTATTAGAAATTATTGTT